>VCRD01002198.1:0-58470 GCA_006783055.1 Trinorchestia longiramus | reverse complement strand
GTGTTGTACGTGATGCCAAGCTGTACGGCTCAGTCTGCACGTGTTGTACGTGATGCCCAGCTGTACGGCTCAGTCTGCACGTGTTGTACGTGATGCCAAGCTGTACGGCTCAGTCTGCACGTGTTGTACGTGATGCCCAGCTGTACGGCTCAGTCTGCACGTGTTGTACGTGATGCACTGGACAAGTTCCAAATAACTTCACAAATCGCTCGCTACAGTGAGTGATTTACTGACGAGATTTAGAGACTTCACTTTGTCTTTGAGACTTCTCTAATGCGTCATGCATCATATTTGTAATATGTATGAATTTATGGACAAGTGTAGGGAGATAAAAAGTGATGCATGGAAATTGTTGGTTCGAAATGTTATAAACTCAGGATGTCGTGAGACCAAAAAGTTGAGACACTCAGCTGTTGTTAAAGTCAGAGCATCAACTAGTCTGTCCAATGCGCGCTGTGATATGTATGGGGCAATTATATTGACCTTTAATGTCAAGCAAAAGTTAGTTGTAGAACTTTCACTGATCTCTCTAGTTGGTTAAACTACTTTATTACTGTTATCTTTCTCAAAGACACAAGTAGAATGATAGTGTTTAGTACACGAATTTTGATCTATTCATTCCGTCCAAACAATTTAGTCGATACGGAAGTCAGTTTCCAGGCTATCGGTTGATAAAATAAATAAAGTAAGAGGTAAATTTCTTGTAATCCCTAAACTAACTTGTATTCCTCAACAACTGCAACCACCGCGAGAATTAATTTAGCTTCAATGCATTGCAAATATGAACTATATGAACGCGTTACCTCGTTGGATGTTTGGTGCATGTATTCACATCTCTAATGTTTTCACCTTTTCAGAAAAAATATTCTTCAGGAGCGTTTTTTTACCCTAATGCAACTTTCAAACTATTAGCGCATCTGGCTTATCTTGTAGAAAATTAAAATCTTTGCCTGCGCTTCAATCGTTTAGGTTAGATTAGTTTGTATCTGAAGTACAAACAGACTCGGAGTTCTAATGATACATTAACCTGTTAACGAACACCGCTCATTCGACAGTAATAACAACGCTAATTGAACTAATAAACATTATAACATCATATGATGTTAACGCCGCTGTGGTACCGTCGCGCATCTACATCATATGGTGTAAGTTGCCGGTAGAATGCAACTCGTACAAACATCATATGATGTAAATAACGCTTAACCGGAAGTTGGTTCGAGTAAAAGACTTTTCACACAATAAGAGCGTTTTTACTTCACTTGCACACCAGCCAAAGTTGCTGCAGTCACTGCACCCTTGCCAGGCACCGCCATGGGTACACCTCTGCAACAAAATCAAGTAACCGATACAGCTCGTGAAGATTGAATTCCACTTCATTACGTTCAAGTTTATAGATTAATGTTTTAAATGAAGCTTTTGGTTTACTATAAACTCTGTTTTTAGTTGATCCTAGCCTTAACTTAAAAACGAACGAAGAACTTTTAGGCCCAACTCTATGTAAGAAACGCATAGTATTATCAGCACTAATTCATCTCAAATTAAAATTAGTTTCCATGTTAGCAATCATATATTCCGAGTTGGATACTTCATACAAAAGCATCTCGGGCTGTTAATGATAATGTATAAAGCAGTTACGAATACGAAGCATCTCCCTCTTTTCTTTTTCATTGAATGTGATATTCATGTATCCTACATTTCAAATCGAAAACTGTATTTCTTACATCGTTACCTAAAACTTACCCACTTACAGGCCTCAATTCGGTTACTAATATCAGCAATATATCCTCTAAATTAACTGTGAGCACTGTATCATCAGAAAGTTTCACCATAAGCACCTCTTTTGTTTCGTCAAGTTACTTACACTCTACGGTTCCCACATCTCGCAGAACTACATTTAACTGCAGCATTCACATCTTCCACAGGAATACGTTCAACAGCCACAGAGATATGCAGAATCATGCCGCAACTACACCTATATTGAGTCAACAATTTCTCCCATTCCTGATTACGACTCACGCTTCACTGTTTAAATGCACTTGGTTTCATTCACTTATCTTTCAATCATAGGATTCACTCTATATAAGAGTTACACCTTACACATAGCAGCTCTAGAAACCCTCGATCCACATCGACCTATTCTTTCCTCCGACAAATACTTCTCGCACTTTTCCATGAACATTCGTTCACACACCCTGCGCTTAATGGATTTCAACAATTTAGAATAGAATAAGGCAATAGAAACGAGCCGTTTGGCCTATTCTTGGGTTCATATCCAAGTCCCATGCCGTATTTCTCGCATTGCGCTTAGCATATTTGTATCAATTACTTCATTCAATATTCTGCCACACACTTAGACAAGTGCTCACAGAAAACTAATATTTCATGGAAGTTTTTGTATCCAAGTGTGTCCCCGGTATCCAATAGGAGTTCAATTAAACCAACCTTAAACTTTTAGCGTCAAGTTTTATCCTCCTATTTTAGTACTCGTATATACTTCATTCCTTAAGCTAAATTTTATATTTGGCGTCTCATCACACGCATGAGACAACTGTATTTTTCAGCCCACCACCGTACACTAATGGTCAGAAAATAACTACATTCCATGCCATGGACACTCACTTGAAGACGGCAACTTTGTCTCCGTTGGTCTGCAAGTCAGGGGCGCAAGCTTCAAATATCTTCTTCTTAGGGTTGAGGAGAGCGTCGGGCTGGCGCGGATAACCTTCAAAATCGACCAGGTCACCAGGAACGCTGCCTTCAGGTGGCGTCAGGATCTCAACCTGCGTAATACTGTCAGTTTATACAACAAATACAAGTACAGAACTAGGGGGAATGAAAATGCTAGGCCTCGAGCACATGATTTATACAACAAATACAATTACGGAACTAGGGGGAATGAAAATGTTAGGCCTCGAGCACGACATGGTCAATGTTCTACAATTTCTTAAGTGTTACGGGACGTCCGAAAACGACAAAGAAACAAACGTTCATAATGTAAATGAAAGGATAGTCATGTTAAAAGTCCTCGAGATGTTGATTCTTAGGAAAGAAAGCCAGAATTTTCACCCAAGCAGTAAAGTCGTATCTTTTCTTGAGAGAACTAGTCCCGTTATCACGTGCGCAAATACACCACAACTTGAGTAATTCAGTACATCAGGGCTCATTCATTTCAGTACATTCAACCTCATTATTAAGGCTGGTATAACCGAGACCTAAAAGATTCATTCGGAACTTAGTTATAGATTACGCAGCTGATAGTTCCAGCTGCATCAATAGTGTTGTTACCTCTACGAGATAAGAAGTACACACAACTCTTACAGCCTTAGCACAGAGAACTTCACTTCCATTTGAACATAAATCTGAAAGAAAAGATTCTCAACCCTCACGTTTTACGCAACAGTTTCCCGTGGCTGGCTACCAAAGTCTCAGAAGTGTCAATTTTTACCTTGTCAGGAGTAGAGGCACACATGACCATGGCCTGTGAAGTGACACCCCTCATTTTGGCCGGCTTGAGGTTGCACAGCACCACCACAAGTCTGTTCTGCATCTGCTCCAGTGGAACAAACTTCACCAGCCCTGATACCACCGTACGCGGGGCCTCTTCACCGCAGTCGATCTGCAGCAAAGATAATTTACAGTGAAAACTAACATAAGAAACAAACTAAGCACGAGTATGACTAATAATAACGAACTAGCACCATGTATCATTCATATCTACTACTTAATTCATCCAATATAAAAGTCTAGTCCCTAGGGTACTCTTATCTTCATTTTCCTCCAGCGTAACTTAAGGTCTTGGCTCTCCTTGGGAATAAGCAGGATTCCAAAGCTCCACTCACCAGAAAAACACTAACAGTGTTAATTCCATTTAGTGTTCACTAAAGAAAGTAATGTTCTTGAGCGAGGTTGTGAGATATTCTCGGCAAATTATCCCGTTCGTAGTTACCCACGTCAATTAACGTGAATTTTTTTTTGACTCTTCAGCTTGGTTATTTCATCGTCATTCTGGCAAGACAAGGAATGATACATCTACTGCATCACAAGCTATTCAGAGTTCCTTAGGCTCCTTGTTTCTCGGGTGTTTTCGGTTATTTGGGGAAAAACATGTTTTCTGATTTTACGCAACCACAGAAGGTACACGATGTGTACATTAATGTAACCACGAACGGGTTAAGCAGCACTAGCTGTCAGTTTGAATCACTGACTTAATTTTTTACTTGAGTGGGCCTTGTTTTTCATTCATCTCTCTTTTGTAGCGTTAGCGAATGTATCAGCTGGGCAAAATTCCTGTGCGACAATTCCTTGTGTTCGAACCTTCTCTTCCGTGCATTTTTCCGTTGTATTTGCCCTGCCTTAGCAGTAACTCCCCTCAGACCTGAGGGTTCCATTTCCGCAGCACAATATATTCTTAACTCTTCACTTCGTAATTTAATTTAAATGTTATACAAAAATTATCCTCGAGTAATTATTGCAGGACAAGAAACTATCACGCATGAAACATTAAGCAGTGATGAGTTAACTTCGTTCTTGGTTAATAGCCAATCATAAACGCTCAAGTAGACCTGTCAGGTAATATTGCGTGTCTCACACACCCTGATCATGCATGCAGCATTGATCCTGATCCAATGTTGATCCTCCCATCTAAAAATTTGTCTCAACAATGCAAACACTTTAATCCCTTAACACCCTATGCTACTTCTGATAACAGCACAACCAATCATTTTCAAATTCTTTAAGCTAGTTACTCTTTTTGCGCGTCTATAATTATTGATCTGTTGCCTCTAAAGTTAGCGCTTCACATGCGAGTTTTACCATCACCAAACGATGCCATAAAATTTCTTCATAAGCAGGACAAACTAATTTACCTGCTCCACATACAAAGACTCTGCGTCAGGGTGTTTCTCAGCCTTGATAATGCGTCCAACTCTGAAATCCAAGCGGCGCACATCAACAGGAACGTCGTCATCAGCAGCTTTTTTTCCACCACTTTCATCTTTCTTGGCTGCCTTCTCTTTTTTCGGTTTCTTCTCCTGCTCGTAGTTGTTCAAATGAGATGAATGCACACAAGATAGTATTTATACAAGGATCAATTAAACTGAACTTAAAACTTGACAGGGACAAGAATTACCAGCTGTGCAACAAGGACCGAAACGGAATCGAAAAAAACACAAAAAGTTGAGAACATGGATTAACAGTCATCACTTGATAACAAAAGAACTCAAGAAATATTCAACAAAGGCCAATTAAAAAGAGCTGCTCAGAAACCTAAACGTAATATCAGCTTAAAAACAATTGCTTTTAGCTCGGTTTTGTTGCAATTACTTTGTTTATATCGAACCTATACCATTCTAACTTGGTAATGTTCCAGTAAAAACAGGTTAACCAGCTCGTAATTAGTGAATGTCAGCTTCACATGTGCAAGTGGCTATGATCTGCAGTTTTGTTTTGGAGAGTTATAGAATTGCCTTGATGGTACACACTACTACACCTTCCTTAGACATCATGTTCATAGGCTGCAGTTCAATATCAGTAACTCAAATCCCCACGATGGTCGTATCTTCCTTAAAAATAATAAAACCTCAATAGAAAGCAGAATTAAAAATTGATTTAAACTATGCCCTATGAAACTCAATCACTGATACTCATTAGCTTAAGTTTAAAATAAATGCTTTTCCAATACTTGCAACTGAAATACTCTATATCAATTGGTATACATAGAATTGCTAGTAGCTAATTGCATCACTAGTTTGTGCGTGATTTTTCAATTGACAACCTAATACTGTATAAGAATAAAGATTGTTTGTATTACATAAGACAATATGAATTTCAAGTAAATAAAACCTCAGTAGGTTTACAAATGTGATACCATGCTTACACTTCTTTACACTCAAAAGAATAAAAGTAACAAGAAGGAAAATCATAACCCCTACTTGAGGTGCTTTCGCAGAAGACTGAGCTGAAGAAGCAGCTGGTTGAGCAGGAGCTGCAGATGGTTGAGCAGGAGCTGCAGATGGTTGAGCAGGAGCTGCAAATGGTTGAGCAGGAGCTGCAGATGGTTGAGTAGGAGCTGCAGATGGCTGAGCAGGAGCTTCAGATGGTTGGGTAGGCATCGAAGGACCAGCTGGGCCAGAACTAACTTTACAAAAGTCGTAGTACTGCAGCAGATACAAATTTAAACATGAAATTTTTTTTAACAAAATTCTTCACATTTATATAGAAGACATAATGAATTGTATTGTGAATTTCAAGCCAAAATTATACAAATATGCACATAGAATTCTTCAGTAGGGAATGTTGTTCCATCGCAAAAATATTCATAACTTTACTACAAGCATTAGAAAAAAATCACTAATACATGAAATTTTAAGCATTTTCTATGCTTCACATATTTTGATTATTTAAAAAATTGTGCTTCTATTTTATGGATGAAACTTCAATTAACACATTCATTGGAAAAAATAGAACTTGTTTAGATCTTGAACAAAGATGAAAACAAGCAAAGCCTCCCCACTAGTATATTGAATAAGAAAATAAATGAATGTACTAACTCAGAGCACTGTAAAGTGAAAACTTCCTGAACATTTCTTTGACATTATAACTATAAACTGTTAACTTTACATGATTTTGTACTCTACAATCAATTACATAGGTACAGCAAAAGTCTTTCTAACCAGCGCCCATGGGACTTTGCATTTGCCAGTTAATATTAGCCAAGTAACCACAAACAACACAAACAATTCATGGACATGCTAGACATAAAAAAATTACTTAAAGCAGTTAAAAAAGAAAAAACAACAAATAAATATATGTATAAAGCTTGGCCAGCAAGTGTTGGTTTAAAAGAATTCTACTGTAAGTTCAATGAAGCAAATAACTCAATCTAGGTTTTATGAAAATGTTTGACATAGAAGCTCTTTCTTTCAACTGTTTACTAGAATAAATGAAGCTGAAAATAAACCAGAAGCTGAGACAACAAATAGCTTCAGCACCTCTGAAATACCTGCTTTTCTCCTTTGGAATCTTCCAGCTGAACTAACTTCTGAGTAAGCCTGTTGATCTCATCCTTGAGCAGAGCATTCTCTTGTCTTAGGGCATCCTTTTGTTTGAGAGCTGCAGCTGCCTCCAGCTGACAGAGCTAAGAAGACAAAAGTATTACTCCACACATATCTTATTTACTTTACTTAACCCTTTCATCCCAAAGTCTATTTCATCATCAGACTCCTTACTGGTACATATGCATGCCATCTGGGGTGAAAGGGTTAAAAGTGATAAGCCAACTTCTGAACATTTTTGTAGACAGCTCATCTGACATATTGTGTGCATTCATGGTTCTTGATTAAACTTAATAGATAATATACATATTTTTATGAGATATTTTACCTCACAACACTTCTGATAAGAGAAATCAAAGAAGTTCATTAGCTCTTTTTACACTACCCAATTGTACACATCCATTACAGATAAAAACTTTCTTAAAGTCTAACCTTGTATTATGTACACTAAAATAATTTGATAAACTCTTATATAAGTGGGCTGTTCAAAATAAATACCTGTTGAGTGAGCTTTGAGATGATGGCATCAGCTTGAGCAGCTCGTTGTTCAAGCTGAGCTAGCGTTGGTGCAGCAGCCATTCTTAACTTTGACAAAATTGAATTTTGGCCTAAAAAAGTAAAAACCTTAATAAACATAAGGTAAAAATCAATGAACCCTCAAAGGAAATTTCTATTAGAAACTCATGTCAAAATAATATAGAAGAAATTGGGAAGAATCCTATGGATGTGGAAAATATTTATTATTTGATTACCACTACTCACAACTCTGACTAATAATCTTCCATAAGGGCTAATTGACTTTATAAAAACATTTAATTCATGTAATAGCATAACATCAAACAATAATTGCTTTTTAATTTGTGCAGTAGTATCCTGAAAGTTCAATATTGATCAACCATCAATTGATAAAACATTCCATCATTCCATAACTGTTTTGTTTGTTTCCATTGCATAAATAAGTTTGAACTACTCAACAAGTTGCAATTACATAAAGGCTATCAATCCAAGCTATGATAAGTCATGAAAAGATAAAAATAGAAGCCTGAAGGCTTTCCTTGTCAGTAATAGGCATGGGACTTCGGTATTGAACCAATAATGGGCCAAACGGCTCGTTCCTATTGCCTTATTCTATTCTATTCTAATATACTTCTTAACATAAGCAAGCTAGTCTCATAGTTCACAACTTCAGAAATGAAAATAAAAGTGTTTTTTCTTTAATATACTATTTCTTGAACAGGCAATTTCTCAATAAAAAACGAAAAGACATATATACTTCTATTATTGAAGTTGATGACTTCTCTTAGCTTTCAGTTTTAACTATTTATGTTAGTTTTGAAGTAACAAATTATGAGAAAAAAATGTTAGAACTAGTTGACTACTTACATACAAAACTTATTTATTGGATGGGAGTTACAGCCATTGTTCAATGCTTACACTAGGCCCAAGAGACACAGAGCAACCTCACACTTGACAAGAAAGACTGGGAGTGCTGTGCACATACAAACTCTGCAATTCACAGCACACAGCATGAAGCGTAATTTGTATGATGTATGGGCTAAGTCTACACTGTTGAGCATCAAACAGTGAGAACTGGTTGGTGTGGTAGAACTGAAACCCTTAGAAAAAAATAAATTTCAGGCAAATGTAGCAACACTTGACCCACCAGCCTGAACTTGAACAACTGCACTGCAGCTCAAATTATTGTAACAGTTTAGGTTTCTCTGTAAAAAATTTACCACATTTGCATCAAGATATGTTTAGGAGAGTGTGGTTCTTTGGTCAAACTCCAAATTTCCCTCTCAAGAGAACCTTCAACCTTCCAACTGTAAACAGAAACTGTATGTATTATGTATGTGTATTAGATTTATTAGATTAATATTATGTATGTGTGTGTATTAGAATGAATTAAAGGCTATTACAAAGGTCCCAGCCAAACGCTGGGCTGTAAATTGAAGGGCCAGTGCTCTGATAATGTGGTTCTGGACACTGGACTAGTGGTCACTAGTCATCACTACCACCATGGATGTTTTACAATTTGAGCTGCAAGCAAAGGTGTTGAAGCAACTTTTTCAAAAGCTGATGTTGTGCTGAATACTGATCACAGCTCAGAAGAAAACGTTTCACCGGTTGGCTGGTAGAACTAGAGCCCTCCAAAAAGGCTTCTGGCAAGTGAAGTGACAATCAGCCCACCAGCCTGGACTCCAGCAACTGCACTGCAGCTTGGGTTCTTGTTGAAGTTTTCAGTTTCTCTTTTAAAGCTCACAAAACTCATATCAGTCTTAGACTTAGATTTGAGGGCCAGCGCTTGGTTGGGGCCTTTGTAACGGCCTTTAATTCCCCCTAACATACACACACACACACAACAGGATGGCATTACTGATAATGCATTCTAGTCTGTTGCAGGGTAGCTCCACGTTTGCTATTAATAGAGTTTGCAAGGAATTTTCCGCAAATGGATAATGTTATACCCGGCGTACGCTTGTCGTAATATCAAACAATTTATTTCCGCCATATATTGACCTGACGCATAAGACATTTAATATCAATAAATATGGAACCGAAAAAATATTTTGAAAAATTATACAAGCTTTTATACCTGTAATTCTACTAGTGAGAGAGGTGAAGTCTATGTATCATTAATTCATAGCAATAAATACCTAATGAAAGAGCTTGCAGAGGTTATTCTGAGAATGTAGAATGGTATACTCATTTTGTTTCAGCTCATGCATTATTGACGTGCTACTATTGCTAAGACATTTATCTCGTTTTCATTATCCCTGCTTTTACATGTTTAAATTCCTTTGCTTGGTAAAAACATCGTTTTTGGATTCTGAAAAATGAATTTTCACTATTCTATGGCTTTGACTATTAGGACTTTGATAACGCAATTTTAAAGAATATGCAATTTATCGACTTTGTGAAAAACTATTTTTTTTCTTTCCTTAGAATTTACAGTAATATTTTCTTACTATAGAATTTCAGAGAAAGAAATTTTTTTGTGGACACATACCAATGTATCAAAATATTCATTTATTCTGTGTACATAAATTATAACGTGCGTATCATGAAGCGAAATAACCCAGTCTTTTAAATAGTGAATGAGGAACATTTTCAGTTCTAAAAAAGCGTAAATATAACAAAATCTATTTTAAATTCTTCAAATATATTTTTCTAAACCAAATATTTTATCATTCACTCCAAGTAATGGTTTATTATGTTAAATACATTGTTAAAAGTATTGGAACGTAAGCTTGTGTTTCGGTACGAGACTGGTTGTTACTTCAGTGTAAACTTTATTTACAACTTAAGTGATTGTGAATTGTTTACTGAGCATTGGTGATCAAAATTTCCGCTATGTTTTCTTTGATTAGTTGGTAAGTTATTGAAGTGTAGTCATTGAGGCAAGCAATTTTGCTCTGAAAAATGTGCAAGGCCGTGTTTATTTAAATAAAGACTTCGTACTGAAATTTTAATTGTTCGTCTGACAGTACTATGAAATGAGTGTTGAAGCCCAGAGTTCTGCTCTTAAGATAATTGCTCAATTTTTTAGTTGAAGAAAAATAGAGCTAGGATAGCATGTTGTTCCTTGGCTATCAAGTTACTTGTAACGGTTCTTATTATGTGTCCCCAATGTCCGATGTTGCTCTTTCTTTCATATTGATAATTTATGATTTTCATTAAAAATTCATTCACGTAATCCAAAAATTAAAGAATTTAAAATTTTGGTTTCGTAAGTCTATTGAACATAATTATGAGCTTATCAAGTTGACAAGAATGAAGTAATAATTTATTCTACCAAATGAGTTTTTATTCTCTTCATGAATTTGAGTGTTTGAAAATTCACAAACGTTTAGCTTTGATCAAAAGAGTGAAAATACCAACCATAAATTGAGTTTATACACATTATATAACCCTACTACAGAGAGCTTGTTATCATTGCCAAGGTTAGGATAAGTAAAGGCTTTTAATTTAAATAAAGGCCTTGCTGTCCAATAGTAGCTGATAGCAATACTAGAATGGTGTATTTCTAGCTGCTTGCATTAAGTGATGCATTTGTTTGTGTATGGTTTTGATGTTTAAGAAACTAATGTATAATATTTTAATATATCTGTAAGCATCTATTGAAAGTATTTTATACAGTGGAAATGATGGCAAGGTTCACATGACAATGACTGTTTGGTAAATGTAGTAAGTGTGTAATTGAAGTGACCTAATTTTTAACTTTGGAAAAGTTGTTAACCTAAACTAATGAACAAAACTAAATACAAAATATACAAAAATTGCTATCAGATTATTATACAGTGGTAGAAATGGTTATACATTAGTTGTGCAGATCTCATAGATGTTTTATTTTGGATGGAATATTGCCAGCAGAATTTTGAAATTTTCTCATAGTGATCACAGTGTAGCAGGCTGTGCCCTTGTTCTGCTAGTTATTCTCTGTGTTTAACTTCAGTAAGTGATGTAGCTTGCTTCAGAGTTGTAAGTATGATCAATTTTATGGTGCAAATTAATGATTTATCAAAAAACTTGTTTAAAAAATAACAGATTTTGGAAATTGAAAACATTTTTACTAATAAA
Organism: Trinorchestia longiramus; assembly: GCA_006783055.1. Taxonomy (NCBI): domain Eukaryota; kingdom Metazoa; phylum Arthropoda; class Malacostraca; order Amphipoda; family Talitridae; genus Trinorchestia; species Trinorchestia longiramus. Next base: position 46,837 of record VCRD01002198.1, on the reverse strand, counting down.
CATTTTGACAAACTAAGATCAGTTTGCCGAGAAATGGGCAAATCAATATAATGATTTTGGTATTAGAAATGTGAAACTTCCTTATCATAATTTGGAAATGGATGCAAGTTACTTATAAGAGTCATTTACAATAATTTTGGCAAGTTTAAGCACTTATTTTTTACTAAACGTAAAATAAATTTTGATCTCTTATAAAATTTTTGGAACCGAAAGTGTCAACTGGGTACTGTGGTCATTAATTCTTCATGTTTATGCTTCCTATTTTAAAAGATTTTTTAACCTTCCAATTTTTGAACAAAAATATAAATTCATGAAAGCAATTTGTTTAGCAGTATTTACAAAAATTATTTACCTTCAAAGAATTTTGTTGCACATATTTCTCAAATATTGGATGTGTATTTTTTGGCAAAGTATATTTGCATGGAAAATATATAGCCAGTACAAGAACATTACAACAATATTATTATAGAGTTTCTTGTGCAGCTTGAATGCTTTGATGAGCATTAATGCATTTTGAAGTGATGAAGGTACAGGCTCAAGAAGGTTAGAAGATGTGACTTAGGCAGCAAAAATATTTGAGTCCTTTTGGGAGCTTATTAGTTAACTTGCTTTGCAAACCTACTCCGGCTACAATAAAAAAATTTCTATGGTGTTTAGATTAGGATACTATTTGTATCCTTAGTGATCTTTGAGTTTCAAAATTTCAACCAAGTTTAATGCAAATGAATAAGTAACAAGAATAATATCATTATTTCACACTGTTGTTGCAGAATAAGCATTATTATGTTTAATATATGTGAATAGATTGTAAAAATCTCTTTGTGCATGATACATTGACAGCCGACTGATGTCTGTGATTAATTTCAGATTCAGCATCCAGCCTCCAGCATGTCCGCCTCCACCCAGCAGAAGATTATGGTGTTCCGCCCCACGTGGGAGGAATTCAAGGACTTCACCAAGTACATAGAGTACATTGAGGGTCAAGGAGCTCATAAACTTGGCATTGCAAAGGTAATTCATCAAATGCTTGTGAAATTTCCATTAATCCATTTATACCAGAGGTTAGAATAATGGCTCATACAATGTAAAAAAAAATAAAATGGCTTCATTAAGACACACTTAGAACATTTATACTGTTTATTTAAGAATATCCATTTTAAATGGATATTCATGTAGGACACCAGGCAATACAGAAGTCATTCCTAATCAACAGAAAACTGCTTGGTTAATTGTCTGATATGTAGGACACCAGGCATAAATGTCTTAATGTATTATGACACTAGTCTCCTGTTCCAAAAATACTTGTGCATTGAATTTTTTTAGATGTTGTGAATGTGAAGCTCTTCTAAAGCTTGAATGTTGTGGTGGCAGAAGTAGAATGATGTATTCAATCTCATTTTTATGTTTCATTTTTTGTCTAAAATAATGCCAAGGGAATTGCTATTTTTAATTTATGTGCTTCAATATTTGTACCAATTTTATTTTTAATTTTTGCAATGCAGTTGGAATGTGGTTAGAATTGTGTATTTTATTATTTATAAATTGTTGCTTGTTATTCATAAAAATTTACATTATGTATAATCACTGTTAGCAATACTATTGAACAATTAAGTTTAATCATTGTATGTTAACAAGTAATAATAAATAGTTGTATTGAAAATAACCTTTGTGGAAATAAATTTCATTACATATCATGAATGAATTTCACTAATGAAAGATTGAAGCTTTGATGACCAGATAACTTTATTAAGTTTCAAACTAGTTTATTGATCTTTCCTTTGTATTCATAGTATCCTTCAGCAAATAACAGCATCCTATTGGCCTTGATGTTCATCCTGTTAATTTCTGAGCTAAAAACATCCTATTGGCCTTGATGTTCATCCTGTTAATTTCTGAGCTAAAAACATCCAATTGGCCTTGATGTTCATCCTGTTAATTTCTGAGCTAAAAACATCCTGTTGACTTTGATGTTCATCCTGTTAATTTCTGAGCTAAAAACATCCTATTGACCTTGATGTTCATCCTGTTAATTTCTGAGATAAAAACATCCCATTAACCTTTATGTTCATCCTGTTAATTTCTTAGCTAAAAACATCCTATTGACCTTAATGTTCATCCTGTTAATTTCTGAGCTAAAAACATCCTATTGATCTTGATGCTAAACAAGCTAAACTTGTTCTGAGCTAAAACCATGATTTTGCAGATCATACCTCCTCCTGAGTACGTCCCTCGTAAGTCTGGCTATGATGTCAAGGACCTCGACATCACCATACCTGCCCCCATCTGCCAAGTGGTGACAGGCAAACAAGGCATTTACCAGCAGATCAACATACAGAAAAAGCCTCTCACAGTCCAAGAATTCAAGAAGCTGGCTGAGAGTGACCGCTACAAGCCTCCTAAGCATGATGACCATGAGGATCTTGAGAGAAAATATTGGAAAAATGTAACGTACGTGTCTCCTATATACGGTGCTGATGTGTCTGGCACCATCACTGACCCTGATGTCAAAGTGAGTGGCTTGCATAATCTTATGAGATGATATGGAGTAGTTTTCAGGGCATATGTGTCCCTATCTTTGTAATTAAAAAATATAATTTCCAGTCTGTACAGGAACTACACAAGTCTCTTGTGCATTTTAATTCTTGCAATAAGATGCACGTTTGAAATAACTTACTTTTAACCCTCTACCGCCGTATGGCACTCACGGGGAACATCAGAAAAAATGCTAATTATGTTAAAATTATATTATATGTGAGCAATATGAGGTTGCTACTAGGTTTAAACGCGGCGGCATCATACAGCGTCGTTATTTTGGCTGCCTGGCTCTCAGCATGCTTCATTGCATCAGTGTACAGACGGTCTTTGTGAGCTTAAACGTAGAAACTAGAAAAATAAATTCGTCGCTAAAGGGTTAATGATGATATTTGCTGCCCTACAGTATGGAACCTGATTTTGATGCTGATGAACTTGAGGTTATGATGCTGATGAACTTAAGGTTATGATGCTGATGAACTTAAGGTTATGGTTTAACTTGATTCATCACTAAAAAAAGATGAATTATCTGGTGTAATGGATGACCGTCCAATGTATAACAGCATGATACGCTTGTTCAGGCTGAAATATTTTCATTTCAAAAGCATTACAATTTTTTTCGACTTATCTAAAGTCACAATGTCCAGTTTGTAACATTGTCAGGGAAATATAAAGTAACATATGCCCATGTTCCTCAGCATCATGCATTAACAAGCTTATTAAATCACTCCTTAATTTTCTTGCTACTTCTCGGAATTGTTTGGTATTGGAAATAAGTTTTCCAAAGCGTGTATGTGATATAGCTCATTTTGTACAGGAATGGAACATCAACTCTCTGGGCACAATACTGGACTACGTGAATGAAGACTATGGTATTAGTATTGAAGGGGTCAACACAGCCTACCTCTACTTCGGCATGTGGAAGACGACTTTTGCCTGGCACACCGAGGACATGGACCTCTACAGGTACCCTTTACCATCTATTAAAGCTGTATCAATTATTACTTTGAATTTTTAACTAATATTACAGCTAAATGATACATTAAAGGTTCTGTACTTACATCCGCGCTGTTATTCTTTTGTGCGGAGTTGCAATTAATTGCTTTCTGGGATTGATCTTGAAATACCAGTTACGCATAATAAACTACTTATATGAATTTAAATGTGCAGTCCTATTTTTATGAAGCTATGTGTGATACAGTCAAGAATATTTCTAAACCAGTCAAGTTCAGTAGAGTATTGGTCTATAACTGCAGTGTGACAGTGATACCAGATGAAGTGACACTTCATTGACCAAGTACTTCTTGTGTGTGTAAGTTAAAGAAGGGAATTCTTCAGTAGATGGCTGCAGTATAAGAGTTTGAAAATACATATGTGCCTGTAGTAAAGGTACCTGTTAGGCAGAGCTAATATCTTAATATTAATTCTGTAGCTTAGAGGGAGTGTAGAGGCTGGTTTGGTGTTGGATGTTCATAATTTCTTATGTAATTTTATCCTATCGATAGCTCTCAAAACAAAAAATACGGTAATCTGTACAAGCAACTTGTTGGACTTTAGGTTCCCTCTTACGAGGATTCTGCATCTTCTTGTTTGTTGAAGGTATCTTTTTGTGCTTACATTTCTCGGAGCCCACATTACTCGCAGCCCACATTGCTCGGAGTCCACATTTCTCGGAGCCCACATTTCTCGGAGCCCACATTTCTCGGAGCCCACATTTCTCGGAGCCCACATTTCTCGGAGCTCACATTACTCGGAGCTCACATTACTCGGAGCTCCCATTTCTCGGAGCCCACATTACTCTGCTTATATCACTCGGTGCTTACAAAGACTTGCATGTGCAGTATAAACCTGCTCCACTTCGGAGCTCCAAAAACCTGGTACGGCATCCCTCCAGAGCACGGACGCCGGCTGGAGAGACTTGCCAATGGTTACTTCCCCAGCAGCTTCAAGGCTTGTCCTGCTTACCTCAGGCATAAGATGAGCCTTGTGTCTCCTCAAATACTGAAGCAATATAGTATCCCATTTGATAAGGTGAGGAAACTTTGAATGTGCATCCAGATATGATTCAGTGTCATTACTGTTTTGAGTATCCCATTTGATATTGTGAAAAGTTGTTTTAAATTAACTTATTATAATTTTGAAGAAAGTTGAAAAAAATTTCCTTGGTTTGATATTATCAAGATATACTAACTAGAAAAATTGACAAAGACAAATTGTGTGTATTCAGTGCATAAATTTTTCCCTGATAAAAGAGTATTTTGCATTAAAAAGTATACTTATTTTATTAAAGTTTTTTGAGAAGTGTTTTCGTCTGATTTATGTATTTGGTATTGATTCCACTCCTGATTATTAACTATGTCAAAGCTACTATCGCGTGGCTTTAAAATTTAATTCATATTGATCACACATGTTTCAACTAATGTTAACAACTGTGGGTTGTAAATAGCTTAGCTTTGATATCTTAGTATCCGTTTACTTTAAATGTCATGTATTACTTCTCTAACTATTGAATTCTGTCTCAAATAAGCTATAAATAAAAGAATTTATTAAGTACTTATCTTCTGTTTGCTTACAAATATCAGACTTCTTATCTGCTATTGGCATCAGGTATTGTTTTACCTACATTTTGTTACGCAGTAATTTGTGCATTAAAATTCCATTTTCTTTTGTGCGTTGGATAGTTTATCTAGAACCTGGTCTCTCATTGATTCAGCTTTTGGAAATTCAGCATGTTACTGATCCCAGAGTACAGGGAATGTAATGAACAAAGTGACTGCATGTAGTAAAAGGGTGCACCTTTAATGAAGCTATGGCTGTTGCAGATCACCCAGGAAGCAGGGGAAATCATGATCACGTTCCCGTACGGGTACCATGCAGGCTTCAACCACGGCTTCAACTGTGCAGAGTCCACCAACTTCGCTATGCCTCGCTGGGTCGAGTATGGCAAGCATGCCACTCAGTGCCAGTGCCGGTGAGACCCTCTCTATTCTCTTATTTTTGATACATTGGAAAATAAAATACTTGGTTTGAATTTTAGAATAGAATAAGGCAATAGGAACGAGCCGTTTGGCCCCTTCTTGGGTTAAAACCAAGTCCCAGGCCGTGGAAACCCAAGTCCCATTCCGAATGTTGTGTTTGTTTGATGCCTTTAAAAACTGAATGCAACGAAACAAAAGGGCCGTCAGCTAAATTGTCGTACTCTCACGCCCGGTGTAGGAAAAGTCTTGCTCTCTAGAGTGTTTTATGGCCTTGTTTGTGTTTGTTCTAACAATGCCTGTCTTGTGCCATTTAGTGATTGTAGTGATGGACGGATTACTCTCTTAACTTCATGGAATAACATGAGAAGTATCGGTGTGATCCTTACTTCATGCGAGGATGTGTTTTCCTCAAAGATGTTGTCATCTACTGCAAGTGGGAATGTTGGATATAAATTCTATAATACTTCAAACACTATGCTGTAACATTCGCTCTAGCATTCAGCTGTTTGTTTTCTTTTGATCCACTCTTCTAGAATCTGAAAACTCTACAATATCGATCGAAGATTCAAAGCATCCTTTACTCTTTTTTCACAATATTATAATCAGAAATGCTATCTTTCCTCTGTATAGCCCTAGAAGCAATTTCTACAGATTTTTCTGACTTACACGGCTCTTAAAAGAAACTAATTCTACTTCTGCATCTCATATTCGTAGCGTGTCCCATGTACAGGGTGTCCATGAAAAATGTATACATCGCATCAGCAATAGCAATATCAAGGCTTCCAAATTCATCTTTTTGGTTGATTGACTTTGAAATCTTTGCATTGGTATTGTTGATACCGATGTATACATTTGTCATGGTCACCCTGTATAATGAGGCATAACTGGAACAGGAGTGATATGGTCAAGATAAGCATGGACACGTTTGTGAAGCGTTTCCAACCGGACCGGTACGACCTCTGGATTGCAGGCAAGGATGTGGGGCAGTGCCCGCAGGACCCCTCACGCTCCACAGCTGCCGTTCAGCCTTCCATATCAGATATCCTCTGTAACAAGAAGTGAGGTTTTTCAATCGTTGTTTTTGGATTTTTGCTAGAGTTAGTCCGCTAAATTATTTTCATTATGTTCTGTGTCATGAGTTGTTTTGTTCCATTTTTGTATATGCTTGAACTGGTTCATATTATATGTATATTTGCGTGTTTCAACTAAAAATGTTGTTCTATTTGAAAGAGTGCGTTAATATCTACCCTACCTTCGTATTATTCCCTCCTGTGTCATTGCTTGTTCTTTCACGTCTTTCTATTTCTTCCTTGTCTACTTCAGCGATGCTTTTTACTCTAACATTGATGATTGTTTGCAGCAATTCCCTGGATCCTCCTGAACTGGAGCAACTGCTCAACTCTGCAGGTTCATCATCCAGCAATAAAAAACTGAAGCGGCACCCTGTACATCAGAACAAGCAGCCAGTGGCTCCAGGCGACACCACTGAGGAACTCCTACTTACAGGCGACATTGCTGACGAGGAACTGACGCAAGTGCTGGACGACATATACGCCAAAGCTGGGGAGTCATGTAAGTATTCCTATACACAACCTGTTGTCTGTGTGGGGGTCCCTAATGAGATCAGTGGTATCCTATGATCCTCCTAACACCTTATTGTGGACGAAACATGCAACTGCAATGGTAAATAACAGTAGTTATAGAGAACAGTTTTCCTAGCATAAGCATGAATGTATTCTAGTTATGATTATCAGGGATTAGGGTTTCCTGGGTGAAGTTCATCGTGAAGGCAACATAGATTGTCTTAGTTTGAAAAGAAAAATATCAGAGGTCAGTCTTTAGTTTTCGTGTTACATCTTCCTCTTTTATGAACCTTTTCATCTATACATCTGTGGTGGCAAGGTTTCTGCTCAAATTCTTAGTTTTAGGAAGTATTTACTCTTATTCTTATGTTCATAGATTTATCGATGTTTCATTTACGAGTTGAAAGGTGTTTGTGACGCAGTGTTTAAAAACAAAATGAAGTTTATTTCGAATAATATTGATACATGAAGTATGCATTTACGATTTTGAAACGCTGTATCGTTTAGATCCTTAAATAATAGAAATATATTAGTTGATAATACCGCAAAAGGCGATGGTTTTTAAAATGTTATTAAATATATACTGGATGACCACGTAAAATGTTTGGGTTCTTGAATGGCTATAACTCGCCTACTATTTAAGTAGATGAATGAAATGAAAATCATCTGAAAGAAAATATTCTGAAGTTTTATTCATTATGCTATCACTCGTGAATGGACTTCCATGTGTTTTTGTACAAGTTGGTGGATTTTGGTTTGGTTGTAATTAGAGTAAAACTTAAACACGGCAGCACAGCGACTTGTGGTTGTTACTTTATATCGTTTCAGTTAACTGTGCTTCAAAGGTTTTATTGTTAGTCAATTTGTGCGTTATTTAAAGTGAGTAGACGACCAACCATTAGTTAAAGTGAAGGACACGATGACTGTTCCAGGCGTTTGAATCCGTCCGAGTCACTCCTCATTGATGTACGCTGACACTTTTTAATAATATTGAGGAGCACGAACTTAGCAGAGGATTAGACTTCGATGCACGTGTGAGCACTCAAATGCGCTATTGTGGGAGGCTTATTGTAAAATATCTTATCTTACAGAAGCAGTGAAAGCTCAAAAAATAAGACGCTACGAGTCGCTTTTGACCTTGCTACCGACATCAGAGCTACTCACTGTGAACCTTGAAGAGATGCACAGGGGACTGTCACAAGCGGTCTATGTAGGAGAGAGCGAGACCTGGTCCGCAATGTCAGCAATCGAGGACTGTGCTAAATGCCAGCCCTGTTGGCGGAGTTTTCTCTCGTGCCTTGCTCATTACTCACTGTTCATTTATTCTTTAGTATCACCGTATGATTGTTTGTGTGAGTTTTTAGTTTGTGTATAAATTGTGTTGCGTACTTTTTACACAGTGATTTTCTGGTCATCAGATTCTGGCCGAACTCCCGAGCCTGACCCCGAAGAAATGCCCAAAGTGTCCAAGCGGAGCATGTCCGGAGGTGGTAATGCTGCCAAGCGTAAGAGGCTTGCAGCATCTGGTGTTCCTACTTCTGCAATGCTTTCCAAATTCACGACCGTTGGACGGGTAGCTGGGTCTGTGGATATAATGCCTTTAGGGTCTGAGTCAGTCAAGCATCGCGTTATTAACACCAAAAACTTATCTACTATCAAGAAGTCGTTGCCTTCATCAATCACAGTACGCCGTATCAAGCCTCCCATGGACCCCAATGCTGAGTTGTTGAAGCGGTTGCAGCAGTCTGGCACGACTATCACTGCTGCTGTGCTGCCAAAGCTTGGTCAGGCGCCTGGCAGAGGAGGCATTGCCAATAGAGGCGTAGGGCAGTTCAACAGGATGGGGCGTGGTGGTCTTGTACAACCCAACAGAGCAGGACCCATTGCTTCTACCAACAAGCTCGTTGCTAACGCTATTGCTTCAAATAGAGGAGGAAGATCTATCGGTGGAGCTGTTCAACCTATTATGAAGATCAATTCATCTGTGGTGGTGCAGTACAAGGGCACCACTGGCAGAGGTGGTAGTGTACCGGTCGGCCGTGGTGGTGTAGTTATGGGACGTGGTGGCACAATCAGGCATCAGTACACAGCCAGTCCTCTCATCAGTTCCTCTGCTAAAACGGGAGCTGGGGTTCGTCCTAACGGTACTCGGGGCTTCAACTTCCGTGGTGGTGGTCGGGGTGGTGCAATTTTGGGACGTACAGCACAAGGATTCTTCAATGCCACCTCAAGGGGGCGACCTCCCTACAACCGACCTCATACTGTCGCCGCGCCTATTGCAGTACCTATTGAAGAAATAGACGATATAGACGAAGACTTGATTGCAATCAAGCATTTGTTGGAACCACAAATTTTACTTCAAGAAGGTCCTGCTAAAGCATTCGAAGCTGGTGCTTCCAGCAGTTCTGATTTTGGCGGCTCGAATAAACAGAAGTCGCCCCTCAAGAAGCCTGGGAGTATGGGATCTACGAGTCCTACGAAGAACACCTCTGATGCAAAGCCTAATGAGGTTGTAATTGACGATTCAGAAGAGGCATCCGAAGAAATGACTGTGAGGAAAACAGGTGATGACATCCAAGATGATGTCTCTGAACAGCAGCATAATTCTAGTTCGGGTAGTTCTGATGACGATGCTGGTTCTAATTCTACTGCTAAAACTAGCATTTCCAATGAGACTCCCCACCAATCAACAGCTACTGCTGATGTAAATCTAATTTCAAAAGATGGCCCTATTGTGGGCGATGAAGAAAATTCTAATATCGTAAATAATGACGTTCTGAACCAAAATAATGACAGTAATACTCCAGTTTCTTCTATGTATTCAGGTGCTAGCTCTGTAACTCTGCCGGCTCCCATACAACTTTCTTCCTCTTCAAATGAAACTGTGACTACTCCAAGCGAGATGGGAGTATCGGCTGCAGCAGTGCTTTCTCCTGAAATGTTGACATCTGTGTACAGCCCTGCTATTGGTCAGCCTCCCCCTGCTGACGGTGCTGGCACCGAAGTGTCGGCTATGTTACAACAGAATTCAGACCCAAGTCCTCTACCTTCGTCTCATATCTCGGAACCTGTGGCTTTAGCGTACGCTTCAACGGGAGCTTTGGCTCCCCTACACATGGCCACATATGCTCCTCAGCTCCACTCTAACCCTCCTGACACACTAACGGGCACCTCTCCGCTTCAAGCTGCCGCTGCTGTTACGTCTCCTCTCCATTCTTCTCAGACTGGCAATGGTTCTCCATTGAACATGATGCACACGAGTACTGCATCTCCTCTGATGCACAACAGTACTGGATCACCTATAGAAATGATGCACACAAGCACAAGCTCTCCCATGGACATGATGCACACGAGCACTGGATCTCCTATGCAGATGCATCAGGCCGGAGTGGCATCTCCTGCTCAGATGGTGCAGAACAGTTCTAACTCGCCCTCGCATCTAATTCAGAACGGTACGTTATCACCAGCCCAACTTGCCCGCAGTGACGTTGGGTCTCCAGCACAAATGGCATCTCCTCAGATGGGACAACATGGCAATCATTCTCCGTCATTGGTGGCTAATTGCTCCATTTCACCAGGCCAAGGAGGAGTCACTGCTCACAATTCCCCGCAACAGTCAGGTCAGATGACTGCACATGTGTCTCCACAGCAGCCGGGCGTGTCGCCACAATATGTGAGCCAAGGCCCTGCGTCCTTGCCTTCCCCAGCCCACCAGGCCCCGTTGTATCAGTCTCCTGTGGTGTCACGTGGTGGTGGTGGTGGTGGTGGTGGTAGTAGTGAGAGCCACTTGGTGTCCACGCCAGCCCAGTCACCTGTCATGCAAGCACCTCTCACCAACGCTGCCAGTATCATGGCTGCCAACGAGTCTCTGCAGCACATGCAGCAGCTGCACGCCCTCACACAGCACTCCGACCTGCAGACTCCCAGTTCAGCATCTCTCACTCTCGCCTCTCACCAAAACGTACCTTTTGATATGCACAACACTGCGGTTGTGTCTCTGGCACTCCCTTCCACCAACCAGGCGTACCATGCAGTCTCATCCAGCTGTCAGCCGTCTGTTCTTCCGTCCATGCCTCATACGAGCACCCACGCTCGTCTTTTGGTAGAGGAGCAGCTGCTTTACACTTCAAGTGACGCTGTGGTGTCGACCAACGCCACTTCGTACGAGCAAAGCTACGTGACCAGCAACTCGCCCCTGTCTGTTGCCCTCTCTGCAGGCTCTACGAAGCATTTATCTTCGCCGAGCCAGGGGGCTAGCGCTCTTTATTCTTCCCCTATGGGTCACATGGTGCCATCCTCGAGCGTTGCGGACACAGCTGCCGCGGCCCACGCTGCCACTTACAGTTCCAGGAAGTCATCAACTCCACGCAAATCATCTCACCACTCGACGACTAAAACTGCCCACGATTCGAGCTTACTGCTTGCCTCCCTACCTCTACCAGCTCACATGGACACGTCGAGTTTGATGGGGCACTCCTCAGCTGCATCACACATGGATCATTTATCTCACATGTTGCCACCGCCAGCGCACATGGTATCCTCTGGCATCAACATGATGCCTCATGCTGCAGCTCTGCAGCAGGCTAGTGTGTACTCCTCAATGGCGCCTTTGCTGGGCACCTCCCTCAATGTGGATCCCAGTAATATGGTGAGCCATCACCCCAGTCTGGCCCACCTTAATGCCACCAGCATGAATCTCTCCCACTTATTGCCCCACTCAGGTACGTCTACTTCCCCAGCTGTGGCACATCACCACCATCCCCACCACCACTCATCACAAGCCACGTTTCTCAACCCTAGATAAAGAGAACGTATCATCCTCCTGTTTATTTGGACCTGGAAAATGAGTCTCATGTTCATGCAACCAGCGCAGCACTTTCAGTTGTGCTCCCCGATAGTGTAGTAACTTGTGACTACTGACCTTAGTGAAAAAATGGATTATTCGGTGTGAACAGCGTTCAGTGTTACGTGTACGTGGATCTTATATGACAATTGGGACACTGTTGTCTAGAAACTGATTCTGACTTCAGCTTTGTTTTTAAGTACAACTGAGGTATGAATTATCCGTGCACTCTTTGTTGTGGCTGCGGTAGTTGAACCAGGAATATAATAATAATAATAATCGTGAGCTCCAGTAGTGTTCACGTTGCAAAGCCTGCAGTGTCGAGCGAGTCAGTTTGCAGCTACTGACAAATTGAAGAAACTTGTTGGTGAACTTTGTAATCTATTTGCTTGTCATGAGGTAGCACTTAGCCATACTTTTATTTCTATAGAAACTTGTTTTAGAGTAGTGTAAAATATTTTTCGTGCTATTTGTTTGTTTGCATAATTCTGAAATCCAAATGCGGTTCTGGAACAAAAACTGACCCAAATAAATTACGTTCTTTCGACATGTTGAGATAGCCAACATCATTGCATTGTTAACCGGGATATTTCTTTAAACCAGATATGCTATGATTTTTATTTTTGTTTAAAAGGAAGAATTGAGTACAGATCAACTTGAACGATGAGCAGCTATGTGTTGTGCGGTGTACAGTAGATAACATTGGATGTTGCTAGGTAAGCTTGCTTTTCCCTGTCGCTGGACACTCCTAGCTAGGTTTGTGACGTCTGTGCAGTACTGTGGGCTCAGTGACAGAACTTGGGTCTTCTTATTTCTGAAACTTCCATGCTTTACTTTTCGTCGAGCTTCAGTGCATTGGTTAATGTTGGAGAGCAGTGAAATTTTAATTGTTATTTTGTTTTGCTGCTGAAATGTGGCCCCCTTAGGGTTATCTTAAACACCTATTTCAGTGAGACAGTCATTCGAACGCATTGTAGCTCTGCAGAAAATGTCACATAAACATGTGCTATGGCAATAGTAGTTTATTGTTGCATCTCTGTGTGTGTATATATATATATTTATTAGGCTCTGCCTTGTTGGCAGCCTCATTTTACCTGACACACTAAATTTCAATCCTTATTTCGTTACCGATTAACTATTTATAACGAAAAATTGTACGGTAATGTCCCATGTTCTTTAGGTTTTAAAGTTGCGAATTTCCATGTTGAAAGAGTTCTGCTTTCCTTGTATTTTGAATATATTATAATTACTTAATCTACCTTTTTTTAGACGCCAGTTATTTCTGTTCCATCTTTGAAAACTGATGCATTGAACTTCTTTGGCAAATGAAATTATTGTACGCCTTTCTGAATTCTGCCTGGGCTTTAGCCTGAACAAAGCTTCGTAAATGCTATTTTAAACACCTTCTGTAGTCCATCTGGTTTTTACTTCTCATTCAGATCCAGTTTCCAACCTTCTTGCAATTAACTGTCGGGATAATTAGTTTGGTCTCTGTATCGTTTATTTACATTAACGAAAACGGCCAGTTTTAATGGAAGTTCTCAGTTGGAATTCTAAAATGAAAGTTCTGTTCCTGTTTGGTCATTATTCACAAGAGCGTGTCGTATTGGCTAGGACTTGAGTAATGGTCAGGACATGTTCATACCATTGCTTAATCTTTTACGTGGTGGTATCGAGCTATTTTGCTCCGTAGCTTACAAAGGCTTTTTATCTTTTCGTTAAAAATGATGCAAACTTTTAATAGAGGTATGGCCTTGTCTCTCAAACTATGTGCTCGTCCGCTCTCCTCAGAAATACAACGAATATCATGGCCAGCTGAACTTCCATTTGTTTAATTATACAAGTACTGTTGTACTTGCATAGCAGCTTAACTTGGAGTTTCTGCTTCATAAGCACAGTTGTACGATATACACCGCACACTGTCGGTTAGGTGTGTTTCAACTGCTACTTCTGTAACACGTTCCTTTCCAGCCTAGTCGACTTGCCGTCAGATTTACTAGAATACATGGATCTGCTACTTCTCAGCATGTGTGTTGAACAGTTCATCAAGAAGAAACTTTAACTATACGCCACCCAGTGGCTTACGACGTTGTCTAAGCACAAGTTTCGAGTACCAGCTGGTCTCTCAATTGGTTTAGTTCCCTCATTTCAATTACCAGCAGCAGATTAAAATCATATGTTGGAAAATTCTCACTCTGTGGACGGCTGCTGTTTTTCGTAGCCTTTTCCAAAAGGCATTTATCAGTTGATATGCTTTTCAGCTTACGTTTAGAAGGGGGTGGGAGTGCCTGGAACCAATTATAGATTTTTTCAGGAATGTGTATTTAGTAGATAACTTTACTTGCAACATCTTCCTTTTCGATGTGTGAGGTCTATGACCTCATGTACTTTTTATTCCCTCCTTTTCTTGTATCTCCTGTGCTGGAAGATGTTGAAGGTCTCGGCGTTTCTTCAATAGAGTTCGGTCCAGGTTTCTTGGAAAACAGAATAATATATTCGGTCGATAAATATGTTCTTTTTATAAAAAAATATCTCGAGGGGGTGTATCTGCATTTATCCACCATGAAGTATCCAAGTCTTTTTAAGTGTTCTCAATCTTAATTATACCGTCACCTCATCGAATACACCCGCCCAATTTAGGTGCTTCGTTCCAGTTGAACGTGAGGTACTTCATTTTCCGTGTTTTGTCACTGGTGCATGCATGCTTTACTTCCCTTTACATTATTTGGTCCCTTCGAGAAAGTTGCGTTTCTTCCAGTGACGCATTTCTGATAGTATTATTGTGGTTCAATACTTGAGCCCCTCTACATGCGTAACTCCAGATTTCTACTAAAAAGAAGTTTTTTTTACAGATATTTCGATCCTGGTTTACTTTTTTAAAGCAATTTGTTAAGTTTGGATGGATTGTCGTCAGGTCGGCACACTTTTTATTGTTTGTCAGAGGTTCACTTGTAGAGAGTAGGTTTCATTGTGTTTGTTTTTGTATTTTCATTTTTTGCGACACTCTTAAGTAACAGAGCGTTCATTGGAGTAATGTAGTGAGTGACATGAAGTTTTCAGTATTCTCTTGTGCTTGGCATGTGTATTTCGGTTTTGGATTGAAAAAAAGGGATGTAGGATTACGTCAGTAACCATAGTGTCTTCATTATTTAATGTAATTCGGTGTAGGAAATTCGAGCTCAAACTTTTTTATTGTTTTGTTTACGTGGTGATTTACTAATCTTTGATGTTATTCGCTCTGTGTAGTTTTCATTACTTTATTTTGAAGCCTGTTGTACGATTCTTTTAACTCGAGTTTAATTTCATTCCTTTCTTGGCATTTGGCAACACTTATTTCTACGCCTCAAAAGGTTGTCATCTTTGCCATTGCTTATGTTTTGTGCATATTTAAAGCCGCGTGTCCCCATATATCATTCACACGTTAACTCTTATTACGTTTGGAGCTCCCTTTTCACTAAATATTGTACTGGCATTGATGCAACCCGAGGTGACCCTGTACCCAAGTTCTAACTAGAGAATGAGAGTTAAACCACAAGCTGCCAGAGCAAATGAGTAACGTGAAGCAAATGAACCCACGCAAGATAATTCAGAAATTTGCCGGAGCTTCCGTTTAAAAGTGACAGTGCCTGGAGTCTAAGCGACTATTTGTTTCTGCTATTCATCAGTGATTGTCCAGTGCTGCAATTGTGTTTTGGTGTACAGTATTGTTATTACCTTCTCATTTCTTTCTATTATTATTTATTTGTGTGTTAGCCGTGTACGTATTATTGTAGGGGCAACTACCACTTGATCTTTGTCTCTCGTGTGCAGTGACATCGTGTGACTTGCGCTGTCTGTTGGGGCTGGCTCTCGTTTGTATATTGGTGTCTCTATTTGTATAGCATAGATTTATTTCATTAAACACCTCACAGCTGCTGCTAAATGTTTCTTTGAATATTCTGTCTTATCTTGCTGACGAAAACGTTCATAACTGCGTAAAACATGAATTAACGGGTGCCCTTTTGGTGGGGCACTGTAAAGTGTAACGTGGTATATTAAATGTTGAACTGCCTTGTTCATTTGAGTTTAATTAATCGGAAAAATAATGTTTTTGATGGATTCTTGTTCTGATAAATAGGATGTGCACTTGGTAGTCTCGAGGAGTAGCCGTTTATGAGACGAATTCTACAGAACAAACTTCTCAGCATTATCGCTTCCGAGATGTCTCGACTATACTTGGACTAGGTCGACATGCTTGTGCAACCTGCAACTCTTCAGGAGTTGTTCAGCTTCTACAATGGGGACGAAGTCGCTCTTGTAGATGAAAACCGAAGAACCACAGTCACAAGCCACTCTTGATGTATACATCAGATGAACTCCATGGGTAAGTTTTGGAGCTAAGGCTTGCACTGGTACGTTGTTTGTTTAACTACTCCTGTGTCTTCGAGAAACAGCGAGTATGCACTTCTGTACATTACATTCTTAGCACTTCTATTTCTTGCTGGAGCAGAACTGCTTGTCATGTTTGGGCACGTATGAGGAGGGGGTTTTTTATTCCTTTGACGCGCCTCCAAATAATTCGGTTACACGCCCGTCAATTAGGAAAAGTCTTGAACTTTGCAGGTGTGGGATACTCATTCGAACTAAAATGTTATGTACTTTTAGACTGCGCGTATTGCTTACTATTCTTTGTGTTCATTAATATTATTTAAAGTTGTTATTAGATGCAGTAGTTATATTTAGAATTTAGCAGGCATTTGTGACCGTCATGTTCTAGCGTAGAGTTCTATCCTATCTCACTTTGGCTTTCTCTTCATCGCCATCATTTGTTCATACTCCATCGTTACCACTCGCCAATTTTGTTCGTAATCTGTATAATACTTTTGAGCGTTCCCCTATTTATGTTGGTCTATCACTTGCAGGGTGCGTAGTGTTAAATGCCTCAAGCAAGCGGGTGAGCAACAGGCCATTTCTCGCTAGACTCTATTCTCTGTGCAATTTCTGTATGGACATTTTTCTCCTAATATAAAGACTAGTTAACGATCGAAAGCGAGTATTATTGATCCTTCATGTGTAGTTTCCTCTAAAGCCCGTGGTTCCCTCGAAAGTATGTGGTGCTGTATTTTTTCTTGGAGTCTTAAGTGTTTTCATTTTCACAAGTGATATCCTGTTCCTATTCAGTGGTCCCAGTTTCCGCGGCTTATTTAGTAGCACTGCTGTACAGTTCTAATCTGAACATTGGTTCAATATGGGACAAATTTTGTGTTATTATCTCGCAGAATAGGCCAAAATATAATGCAAATGACATGGTGTACCAGTGTGTGTTTTCGATGTACTTCTCGTCTGCAGGTCACAAAGTTTTGGTCTGATTTGTCTGCTTTGCCCCCGTTGTGATGACACAAGCAGCTTCGCTCATCAAATTTAGTGGGTTTAATGTTCTTCGTGTAGGGTAGCTGTTCCAATTAATATAACCAGACCCGTATGTAACCGTTACGGTTGTGTACCGTGTGTGCTACACCCGGTATCTTCCCCGTAAAACAGCGGAAGCTGTTATAATTTCTAAGGTAATGCTAAGAATGGGACTTCACAATTTTTTCGCAGTCAATTGCAATCGATGGAAGTTCTAAGCATTCACACGTGTATAACCTACGATTTGAAAAAATTTCACGCTAGCATTCTGTTATCAGGTAGCTGTATATTATTACTCATACGTATATGAACTACAGTCAATAGGTAAAATTTCATTGGAAGGGCAATACTTTTAAACAGGAAGTACCTCACTGCATTGATTTGTAGAAATTAAATTATGATTATTTAATTTGATGTAAAATAGAGTCTCCTCCATGTTAGGTTGTCTAGAAACTATGCTACTATTAAAAATATTAATGACTATTGTAGAAATTCAGGAAAGTTGGTCATTCAAACATTAATGAAGTAGAAACGCTAAGTATTTTAAAAATTTGTAATGTATTTCGAATAAATGAAAACGTGTCTCTTGGAAGACCATCCTTTGTCTTCTGTTCCAACGATCTCTTTGCACAGCACTTACAATTAGGAGAATAGCAAAATACATGCACAACCCGAAAAAACGTATGCCCATTACTGCAATGTACGGTGAAAAGCTTGTTCATGCGCCCTGCATGAGTTATATTTTGCAGTTATATAATATTTTGAGTTATATATTGCGTTTGAAGAAAGCAGTCCATGCGAGTTAGAACTTAGTTTCGTGACCCGTTGGGTAAGCAAAATTTTTTACAAAGGCCATTTATTACTTCACCTCATAGTGTATCAACGTTACAGTCAGTTATTGTCTGTGTTCCATCGTTGTGAAGGAATGAAACATTCGCTTTTGTGTTACGGCATACATGGATAATTGTTTCGTTAGTACTGGGTGGGTGCAGCAACATATGTAGCTTTGTTTTTTCAAAGCGCATAAAAAACGCCTAATGAAAATGAAAAGTAATATCAAGTTGATACACTTGTGATATAATTGTAAATGATATAATAAAAAGGATTTAAATTTTTGAAAGGAGTTTCCACATTTATGGGGAAGAATGTTAATAACGGAAGAAATAGCGTATTTTATAGTATTTTTGTGCCTCTGGGATCCCCAATACATTGGGGATACCTTCTTAGTAATGTCTCGTTTCCAAACGAAATATATATATATATATATATATATATATATATATATATATATATATATATATATATATATATATACATTGGATTTTATGTGTGGGAATGGGCAATTATAGAAAATTTTGTGTAGAGTCTTTAGTTTTACTCTTTTTTCAAATCATGGTGCCTTAAGTGGCATAAGTACATCTTGCAAAATCAGAGGTAAGTAAATTTACGGCACAATTCTTACGGACTAATTTGTTGCAGACGAGGAGCTCATGGAATCCAAACTTTGTACAGGGTGGCCCATAAGTACCTTTTTAAATTATTATAGCTATAAAACTAAAAATAGTAAAGAGATTTGGTTAATTTAGAACGAAAGAAGTAAAGTAAAGATTTCTAAAGTAAAGTAAAGATAGTAACGATTTCTTTTTACTATTTGTAATTTTTATAGCTATAATAGCTTTAAAAAAATACCTTACGTATGGGCCAGCCTGTATAAGCAAAGTTTATCCATATTCAGGTATCTGAATATTCCTCTTAGGGTAATAAATTTCGCTGCCTGTCGAGGGCGTGCTGACGTCATTCAAGTTATTTTAGGGTAAGGATTAAGTGTATAAGGTACAAACAATATCATCTGTTGCTTACAGTCGCTACGTTGGATTGGCCTTGGTTGGTCCTATTTTTCACAGTAGCTCTTCGTACGTTTGTTATCAGCGAGTAGTTAGCAGTAATTACGGAGCAACCCATGAAAGTTCTTACATGTTTGATGTGATATGTTAGCCCGGTATGATGAATTCGCAGCTTGTTGGAGTTTATCAGAGAGAAGAAAACCTCTTCTCAAATTCTATGCTGGAAGATGATCCTAATGATAATTCTGCCACAAACGAGGAAGAAAAAATCAAGCCTCGATGGGGTCCTGGTCATAAAGGCGCTCAAGAACTAGCTGGATTGTACAGCAGAGGTTAGTTTCGCAGATTTTGTGTTCCTTTTTTAAAATTTTCGTATTTTAATCCCATAAAAGTATGTTCTAGAATTTCACTTGCAAGTGAGGAGGAATTCTTTGTTTCTTAGTCATGTTTGTTATATCACAGCCAATTATGACACCCAACAGGGGCTCATACTCCTAGAAATGAGCTGAAACATCGTACTGATGTGGCTGTTTAATGACCGACTTCTCTTGTTGTATATTTTGTGCAGATTTTGTTTGTTTTAGGGCTTCTTTAAGCTATATTAGGTCAACCCAAGTTAGGCCAGTGGAGAATTTTTTTGTGTAGCTCTGTTGTATATATTTTGGTTCATTTAGAGTGTTTATATGTTTCATGTTTGAGCCACAAATAATGAATCTGTTCATGAAACACCAATAATTATAATATATTGAATCCAAAAAAAATTTCCACTGTTCAATTTTAAAATTTCAACCTCAAAGATTATAAAACTTGCAATTTTGTAATTGCTACAAATTAACTTAAAAAACATTCATTTTGCTGAGCTTAACTAAACCTTCAGTTGAGTTTAAGATTATTTTCATTCTGGATGCTCAAAAAATACTTAGCAATCAATGTGTTACACAAGTTTTGTAACTGTAATTTTTTGTACATGTGGGCTATGGGTTTGTGCTTATTGATCTGTTTAATATTTTAATGGACAAGTAAGACTAGGGTTAGTGATGTTAAGTGAACATAAGTTAGAATAATTATAAAAATATATTATTTGTAAGAGATGACATTGATTAAATTTACATTTTAAATTAATGCTGAGCTTAAGTTTTGGGCTGGGTTGGTTAAGCTGCATTTAAATTTTCCTTTACAAAGATAAAAAAGACTTGAAAATCTGATGATTTGCTACTTAAGAGTTGTAATGAAAAACCAATCAGGGAATTGAAATCAAGCTCCCAGAAAACATACTGAATTTTAATTATTCAGTTAGACATTAATGTCTACTGAACAAACTTGCTGAGGTTGCTCTGAAATAGAGGATGTTATACTCATTTTAGTTTAGCTCCTGCATTATTTGCATACTATTATGGCTAAGGTGTAGTCAGCATTGTCTTTGTTTGTATATATTGAGTTTTATTGTCTAGTGAAAACATGAGGGTTATGGATTATCAACAAATCAATTACCTCCATCTCAAGACTCTTATTAATTTTAAAATGCAATGTTTATGCATATATCATGTATCAGCTTGGTTGTAATAAAAGAATTTTGTTTCTTTCTTTGAGATTAATATTTCCAGTTAAATGCATTATGTTATGTGAAGTGGCCTTTTGGAGATGTCTGCAATACATTGACATTTTTCCATCTGTATAATGGTATGAAAAAAATATAATGATTGTCATTTAATTAAAAAGAGGATTTAGAATTCAGAGTAACAATTAACAACAATGAAAGAATCTTGATACATTTAAGTACAATGCAGACTAGGATATTTCAGCTGACCTCCTGATTTCATAATTTCAATGTAAATATTTTTTTATTCTACAAAGTAAATCTTCATGCCCAAATCACTTTCAAATACCAGAGAAGCTTTTGAGCATCCAAGCAAAGAATAAAACTACTTGAAATTTTTATGTCTGGGTTGCACAGATATAATTGTTTGATTAGGGCTGGAAAGTAAGATATTCATCAAAAGATGAGAACTTGCACATCTGCTGCTTCATAATTTCAAGCTCAACACTTGAGAACTTCAACAAACCATGCACTGGGAGATAAGCTCTTAAGTAATTATTGTGTTCAAATATCTCAAAACAATGCTGCTGTACATCAGAGCAAACCTTCTATATCTTTGGCCTTCAGGGAAGAGTATGGAGGAAAGTCTCAGTATCTGTAGTCCAATAAATAGAGCATTGTCAAAATCAAAATTCTTGTTAGTGCCTAATAGGTGCCAGATTTTGTCCTAAGTTGTCTCAAACTCTAAGATTTCAAAAGTATTGCCATGTAGTTGAAAACATGAAAGAAGGGAAGAAGAGAACTGGCCAAATGTACATGTCAGACATAGGAAATTCATTGTTCTTCTCTGAAGACCATTTTAATGTTAGTATAGGATCTCTTCCTAGCAATATACTTGCACTTATCTTGTTTTGACTAGTAGTGATGTTTCAGGTAGATTTCTTTGAATCTTTTCAATCCTGTGTGAGCAGTGAAAATAAACAAGTGAATTGAAGCAAGGGTGCCTTTACTATGCTTTAATCATACACTGCAGACAAGTTGCACGCTTTGTAATCTTCAAATTTGGCATTGTATGTATGGGTTACTTCATATAGCATTTTAAAAATTTAATTAAGTATTATCAACTTGTACTATTATGCTAAAAAATGATATAGGAAATATATATATATATATATTAATGGTTTCTTTTCTGACTCTAAATTAGTAATTTTCTTAAAAGGAGTAAAGTTCTCAATTTTATTTAAAGTCTATATCAATTTTGCAGGTATTATTACATTTGTATATAATATATTAATGTATGTGTTGAAAGTAATTTGTGTTATTTGTTATATACCTCAAATAATACATCGATGTACATATGTATTACTTAAAATATATGTACATAATTATTACCCAGTGCTAATACCAATACAATAGTAAGAAAAAATCAGCTGCAAAAATACATTTATCCATGTCTCAAATGTAACATTTATTTACAAAATTGGTTTATGCATATAAGTACTTAAAAAAATTAGGGTGCTTACGTATTATCGGGAGGACCTTTAAAAAAACGACTCAAAAATTAAAGTAAATTATTTATTGAAACGGTTAACCTAACCTAACCTAACCTAACCTAACCTAACCTAACCTAACCTAACCTAACCTAACCTAACCTAACCTAACCTAACCTAACCTAACCAACAAACCCTGTGAAAAAAAAGAAAAAGTAAAAATCAAAGGTCCTCCCGATAATACGTAAGGACCAAAATTAGTATGTAAATGTGAATAGTGCAAAATATCTCATTAAAGTAAAGGCACTACTATAAATTGGCTAAATTAAAATATTCTGTAGTAATTCTTGAAACTAAATGTACATAACAAAATGATGTAATTGAAAAATGTTCTCATGGGTGGCATGATCAAATTTTAGGGAATGGTCTTGTACATCACATGTAGTAATCTTGATTTTTTTTAAATACTGTAGATTGTGTTTTCATATATTGCTGTGGAGCTTGTAAAATATATGTAACTGAGCTTGAAGAAAGGTCTGCCTGTTTGAGAATTATTCAATAAGGCCTGCACCTTACTCATAAAATCATGTTTAAATTGTTACTGTTCAGTGTAAGGTTCTTTTTAGCTCACAATTATTGAATCAGGTGTTGCAAGAAAGCAAAATTTCCTCATGGTAATTAGACAATTTAGTCTCTCTTCCTTCCAGCTTGTCTGAGGTGAAGACTCTGTGGTAATAGCCCATGATTTTCAAATCTAATTTAGCAGAAAACAGATTTGCTACTGCTGAGACACTTTGTGTCCATTGACCTTTGGTGCAATGTAGTCTGAGCAACTGAAGTTTAGGCAGACTTATATTACTACTACCATTACTTCTACTACTAGTGTGCATTAAGGGATGGGGTGCAAAGGCAACCAGAGCGGGAAAAATGGAAGGTCTGTCTCAGAACACTATTTCTTTTTCCTTATCTCTCTTGGTCTTGAAATGCTGAGATCCTATGTTATTGAATAATATTATATTCCTCTTTAGAAAACTGCATTGCAAATTGTTATGTATGTTTTTAATTCCCTTTGAAAGAAGCTAAGCAATTGAAATCATGGGACAAATTTTTAGTGTACTGGATATGCAGACTGCTAGTGTCTTTATTAGCTAATTCAGTCTCTTAAAACCACATCTATGAAATTTGTGATCAATGCCAAACAATTATAGGGAAATGTATGTATGTTATGCTTTATTGATTTCAGTCCAGTATTCTAAGAAATAATTATATTTACTATTGCTGCAGAAGAGTTTTCAATTTATAAGCTCTTTAATTTTGAGTTTATGTTTTGCACAGTTCATTTAATCATAAATTCCTGTGTATGTGCTGTGTGTTATCACAAGGTATTAGGACATCATTTTTTGAAACTGTGTTTCATAATTGGTTAGTATTGTTTCTTTTGAGAAACATAATCTTAAAGTGCATTACACATGAGTTTTAATGCTTCAAATCTTTGAAAGGAATTAACAGTGTTTCTAAAAAAGCAAGTTTGGAGTTGCATTATATACAATATATTTGTTTGATTTATGTTCAACAATCCATATAACTGCTTCTGGTTAAAGCACTGTGTGACTCTGTGGGCCTTATTTCTTATTACATAAATTAAGATTATCTTGTGTGACATTTTGAAATCATGATCCCTTGAAAGTGTGGCCTTCAAATTAATAAAGCTTTTTGCTTCTTATAACATAATCATTTCTTGAGTGGAATTCCTTATTGCATTTAGTGTGATCAACATCAATTTAAAGCAAAGCACACTTTGTCTTTAATTCTTTACTACTTAAATATGTTTGCACAGCAAGTTTGTCTTACTCAAGTATTGAAGAAGCTTTGGTATTTGTAAGAATGACATCAAACTCATCTTGGCTATGTACCTCATATACATTTTTTGTTCATGAATTTGGAATTTTGTTAAAAATCTTTGTCTGTATCTGGAAGTGTACTATATTTTTATGAAATTTATAGACTTTGATCGTATCTTTGATGCAATTCCTCGTAGAATGGATTCTTGTAGTAAATACTGATGTAAATGATTGACTTGAAGTCTACAATAAGTTCTAGTAGCATTTTACTAATCTTTTGATGTTTTATTGTACATGCTTGATTGGGTACAGTCCTGCCTCTTATATGCATTTACTAAGCTTACCAAAATCTTCTTTTTAACATGCATTAAGTTCTTTTTAGGCCTGAAAGTTCTTAGTTTAATCAGTTAAAAGCTCACTATAAACCTATTTTGATGGTAAAGAAGCTTTTTCCAGCTTTATAGAATAATAATTATCCATCCATTAAATATTTCAGCAGGTAACACTGCACACTGTAGGTGTAGTTGCTTTTGATGGTGTGTATAGAGGGGTTGAATTGGAATATTTAACACACTATTACTTTTATTCCCTGGCTTAGCTAGTCCCTCACTTGGTGAATTGATCCTTGAAATTGTTCATGATTATCTACAAATGTAGATAATCTACATCTACAAATGCCTTATCACAAAATCCTTAAGAATACCTAACACTTAAGGATTTTATGATTAGGCATCTTTTAAAACCAATGCTGTCACATTTCTTATGTACCAACTTTATTGGAAATATACGTTTTGTTTTGCAATTTATAGCTATTGCCATTCATATCCAATGTTATGGTATTGCAAGCATTCACAACCTGAATGCTGTTGCTTAACAAAATGCAGTGTTACTTATGCAAGTAGTGTATTTCTTGTGTTTGGACAGTTATCACAAGCATATGTATGAATTAGATATGTACATATTAAGTAATTATAAATTGCTTATGGATGTAGTTCTTAAATTTTGGCTTGGAGTTAATAGTGTAGTGCTTGTGTTTGGCTCCCTGTAAGTAGCGTTTTTTGCATGTTGTAGATTTTTGTTCTTTCATCAAACTTATGAATATTGTTCTCATTTCCTGTGGCTCCTTATTTACTACTGAATATTCAGTACAAATACCTTTTATTGCTAGTGAGTTCTGCATCCCTTTTGTATGATCTTGGCAGATTTTTTGTCACGATATATATTTTTCATATTTCTTTCAATAAGCTACATAATAATTTAGCTCTTGCAACTTAAGAACAAAAATTTGATACCGTACTGAACCACAGATACTTACATTCATGTAGAATTACTGTCAAAGTTACCAATATTGTACAAATAGTTAGCTTTTGAACAGCAACTAGCATTCAAATTCACTTCTGGTTTCAGAATGTACGGTATAAAGATTTTGATTCCTTTTTACAATAAATTTTCACAGTTTTATTTAACTTCACTGAACCTTTGAACTAAATTTCGAATGTACCCGTTTTTTTGCATCATAGCGTGTATGGAACCTGTACGCAAGAATTTGATCAGCTCAAGGGGGTAAAAAATATCAGTAATTGTGGAAGCATTAGTTTCGATTACCTGTCTTAAGACTGGTCATCTAACTGTGCTCCGTGTCATGTACGGATTAATTCCATTGCAGGAAAGCGAAGCCAAGAAGTGGTGTGTGTGTGGATCTGCTTGGCCTTAATTGTGGTGGACCTTTACTTCATGGTAGCTCACTTCAATTACGAGCGTCTTCCCACCATCTTACTGGCTGCTTTTGCAGGCATTATCACTGCTGATTTTTTATCTGGTCTTGTACACTGGGCTGCTGACAGCTGGGGCTCTATTGAGCTCCCAGTTGTAGGGAAGGTAAGTGTGTCCCTCACTAGTGTCTCTTCTGTTATGTGTCTTTAGCTACTGTACACACTCTCGGTTGTGCAAGCTTGAACTCTTTCATGAGCTGTCCTGCTGCTTGTCTTAACTCGTCTGTCTTCTCTCAATTCTGTGTCGCAAGAATGACACTAGCCCAGCTCTCCGTTAACGTCATTCCTAACATGTGGACGCAGCATTCATATTTACTGACTATTATCTGCCCTTCGGAAACTAGCAACAATTTAAAATTATCACTTGCCAACTACTTACGAAATTTGTATTTTATTTAAAAGCTTATCTAGATGTTACTAATTGGAATTGGTCACCTGTTCGGTACTGAATCTGTCAACCTTAAGGTAAGATCTTTTAGCTATTTCCTTCTTATTTTAAATACCTTGATTCCGTATACTCCCGATAATTTTGGTTTCCTTAGTGTAATTTAGTGTAATGTTTGCCCCAGCATGTGTCTTGAGTTCTATTTATCATAGCACAACTTAGCTGTTGTTAAATAATAAATATTAGCCTGCCCTTTGTTCCAAACATAAAATCCACTAGCATGTTGTGGTCTCTCATTCGACTATTTAATTAATACTGAAGAGTCGAATCAAACGTAAAGAAATTACTGAAAGTTATTCTCATTGGTAGTATAATTAGAAAGGCTCCTATCAATATTATTGCATGTTTAATATCCAAGTTTGTTGATGTGTGCGTGTTTGCATGGTCCTGAGAGGTAGACCTGTTTTGCAAAGGAAGGCTGTGAATACGAGCGTACAAATACGACCCAGCGCTTAATAAATGGATACAATCGTAGTAGAGGCACTCTTTTATTTTTAAATGTAGTTGCAGTACACTTTTAAATTTTTTCATGTAAGATATAAAACATTAAACCGAAGGTATTTTTGTCTATGATTATAATAGGGTTGCCCTTCTAAATTAGGGAGGGCATTAGTATGATTTTTCTTCCCACATTCATATTTACGCATGTATTTAAGGGAAAGATACAACTTCTCAAGATTATCATGCCTATGAATGCCCTACTGTCCTTGAAATGACCGTAAAGCAATTTACACATCACACCACCAGTGGTGGTCTGCTGCTTCTTAGTCGTGAGGTTACACCGCTTTAACTGTGACATAAAATCGAGTTGACGCGTTACATGCGTAGCTTCAGCCTGTCATTTAGAATAGAATCAGGCCATAGGAACGAACCTTCTGGCCCATACTTGGGTCGGATAATTACTTCGATAATTATTCGGTTGTTTACCCAAGTCCCATGCCGTATTTCTAGCCGCGTCAACCATGTCGGCAGCGGGATTCGAACCCGGGTCTTCGCGCTCGCAAGCAGATTCGCTCACCAGTCGACCAAGCTGGTGATTTCATGCGTGATGTCCGTCACTAATTCAGCATTAGCTGAGTTAGCTGTAGTAATACTACGCGCATCAAGCATTTGCAGGGTTTAAGTGGCTGTAACTGTGCATTAGTCCAGAATTTTAATATTTGAAGGGTGGAAAGCACTAGTGGACTACTTGCATTTTTTCCCATGGTAAATATAATATATTTTCTGCGGGAAAAAATGCAAGTTGTCCACTCCCGTGCAGTCGCTAACACAGCGCAGACAGAGGCGATTACGATCCAGTAGTTTACTATATGAAGGGTGGACAGCACTAGTGGACAACTTGCATTTTCTCCTGTGGGAAAAAATGCAAGTAGTCCACTAGTGCTTTCCACCCTTCATTTGATGAGTGATCCTTATAAGTTCAGATTTGAAATTCATTATTAACGAGTTATTTCTACCGCCACAATAACCTAGTGATGCTGCATAAATATGATCTGGAATATGCATTGTGAGTCAACATTTCTTAAAAAGAATACCTTCATCCTCCTGCTTAATGTATAATAGTATAAAAGTTTTATTCTGCACACTTATGGATGTATCCTCATATTTTTAACTGCGTGGGAGTGTTATTCTTCCTAAATTTTCTTTGAAATTTGTTGAAGCTCTTCGTTGATTCGTTAAAGTCTCTTAGTGGTGTAAACTTGAACTTTTTCCTCCTGAGTTGCAGATAAATATTCACGGAATGTATATGGAGGATCGGTTTTATTTCATAAAATGTACATGAATTTTAAATTGTTTACCTGTGCATTAGTGACCTGCGGATGCTAAACATGGATAGTGCCATGAGGTGACATAACATAATACAAGAATGTTTGTAGTGTTAAGATACAGTCATCTCCTGGTTCAGGATACATTTATAATCCCTGTTGGACACTTTGAAATGCATGTAACTGGTTGGTATTATTATAAAATACAGGGTGGCGAATAAGTAACGCACCCTTTTAAAAAATGAATAATAAATAAACTATGAAAGGTATAACGATGGGGATAATTGCAAACGATAGAGGAACTCTTAAAGTTTATTTACATGTCGTATCCTGTCTACAGATACCCAGTGTATATTGCGGTAATACTTTATTTATTATTAATATTTTAAAAGGGTGCGTTACTTATGCGCCACCCTGTACAATTGAACATAAAACTAAGGATGGAAAAGAAGTGAGTTGTCAACTAGGAGTTACGAGCACTTAAACAAAATTGTGATGATTAAATACCTCAGGGGATTAACGCACAGTTAAAAGTGGTTTTGCAATGGATTGCATAGCTTGTGGACTTGGCAACTTCACTCGATATGTCGGCTACAAGTCCAGTCGTAATACTTTACAGTATTAAGTATTAACATAGTAAATATTGTTCCATATTAAAATATTACTCAATATTTTGAGTTAAAGTATTTAGGAGGAGCTGAGAACACGATGAACTGACTTCACAGCCCTGGTAGTTGTTTTCTGAGTGGTTCACTGAACATAAAATGCACCATACCATAATGCATTTGATCGAGCTTTTCTTATTCTTTTTTATTGAAATTTATGGTTTTTATTTGGGAAGGATGCGTGATTTGTACTTTATCTATTATTTTCTTTTCCGTGCTGTCGTTTGCTTTTTTTTGACTGGTACGATCAAATATTTTGTGAGGTGCTCCAGGAAAATTTCTCCTTTCGTTGGTACCGTCTGTTGCGTGAAGAACTATCGATGAAATCCGTAGGAATAGCAATTAGCTGTCATGCGTGTATAGTCGAGCTAATGGACTTAACACGTTGACTCCGAAGTGGTACGTATTTGTACCATTTAGGTTAGGTTCTGTAATTTTTTCAGATCCTTCTAGTGACTACGCGTACAAAGAAGATTTACACCAGGCAGGCAATCGGAGGCAACGTGTTAAGCTATTACTGGAGATTATTCGCTGAAGTGACCTTCCTGGAGTGCTGTGAAGGAGCAAAGCCATTGCAATGTGGTGCTTTTGAATAACATGAAATAACCAACCCATTTGGTGCTGTTTGAATGAGTTTAGGATAAACTGTTTTAAGTAGATCGATGAAAGTTGTGCTTATTTTTTTGTAGAAAACTCGTGGAAATACGGTTTTGTAACATAAAATAACTTTGTAGTCTCTCCATATTCTCATGTGCCACTTTCTCACCAAACATATTTTCATTCATGTGTGTGGGTATCTGGAAACCAACTGGATTATGTTCGTATCTAAATCTAAAATTAAGTCGAGTTTCAGCCGCAAAACAAATTAAGCAACTCTCTTTACACCTGCACACAACACGCATTTGTATAAACTCTCTTTACACCTGCACACAACACGCATTTGTATCAACTCTCTTTACACCTGCACACAACACGCATTTGTATCAACTCTCTTTACACCTGCACACAACACGCATTTGTATCAACTCTCTTTACACCTGCACACAACACGCATTTGTATCAACTCTCTTTACACCTGCACACAACACGCATTTGTATCAACTCTGTTAAATTTGTGCCAAGTATTGCTTCGGAGGATAAATATGTGCGGCGACTAGGAGGATAAATATAAGCTTTGACTATCAATTGAGGAATAATAGGGAGAGTGTGAGAAACCGTCGAACACAGCAACCGGAGTACAGGATGTACTACGTAGTCCATTGTCTGGCATACGTAAGTAAATGAATCGGTTATCCTGTGACGACTTAAAATCTAGCGTCTTTACCCTCTCAGTGCGGTGCCTAGACAATGCTCTTATTATTTTTCTCTATCATGCCTCACAGACTTGGCTTTTCTTGAGGGTTACTGCGATTCTGAACTTCTCTGAGGAATTCTGTTTACTAAAAACTTGATGTTTCTATGTTGTGCACTGAGGTACCTTCTTCAGATTCAGGGCACTTTGTTGTTGCTTTAGTGTTTGTGTCGGATGATATTTTGTGTTAAACATTGTGCGTCTCGTAGAAGTGGCCGACGTGTTTCTTTGTACGATATTCTACTAGAGTGCAATCGCTTGTTTGTTTTATTGTTCTTTATTTTACTATTGTGAGATCTTGTCATGTAGACCTTGACCTTGGGTTTAATATGATCTTAATGTACCAAAGAATTTATATCTTATCGGTAATATCTGACATTGTTAAGCCTTGCTTCACATTTTTGATGCGCTATCGTCATGCTTGAGCACAATTAGAACTTCCTTTCTATATTTTAAATGCGAAATACTTATTATAGTTATTTGAGTATTGTACCCATAAGTACTACAAGAGTTAATACATCCAGCGTTGTTTTCTTAGTCGATACATTTTTATAATGTATTAGTCGAAATAATCATTAAAGTTATTTGAGTACTGTATCCATAAGTACTGTAAGAGTTAGTTAATACATCTAGCGTTATTTTCTTAGTCGATACATTTTCCTGCCCTGTTGATTTTCTAATGAAATTAAATTTACACTCAGAATTTCATCCGTCCATTCCGAGAACACCACATCGACCCTACGTCCATCACCCGCCATGACTTCATTGAAACGAACGGTGACAACTTCATGCTTTGCATCCCTGTCTTACTGTACATCAGTTACTGCTTCTACTTCAGGCCTCTCGAAGAGGTCCAGCGCAACTATGCCTTCTTCTCCTACATGTTCCTCCTCGCTGTATTCGTGGCACTCACCAACCAGGTAATTTGATATGCTTCGATAAGAACACGTGCGTCAGCTTTTGTTGGTTGACGATTCTGCGCGATTTTGATGGGATAGCCTTCGTTTTCATGACGTAGTTGAATTAGTTAATTCTTCACTACTTCGTGTCTAGACTCCAGCCAGTTGTTTTATGCGTTATATGAGCGCGTCATCTTTTGTTGGTTGACTATTCTGTGCAATTTTGATGGGAAAGCCTTCGTTGTCATGATAAATAAGTTAATTCTTCTCTACGTGTCCAGACTCGAGCCAGTTATTTTGTGTTATATGAATGTAGTTAACTGTTGTACGATACTAGTTTATACAGTTATTTTCATAAATTTTTAGCAATGTGAGCAAGGTTTCAAGGAGTACTTGAATGGCTGATAAAAAAGTATTTTGAATCTTTAAAATCATTTGATAATATCCTTTACAGTACCATTGTATATTGAGTTAGTCAATTTATTACAACTTTTTTTGGTGTCAGCTTACTTGGAGTGCTGGTTGATGGTGTGATAACTTTATGGGTACTTAACGGAAAAATGGTCGAGAATCCTTGCTCTAGGTGCTCCACATATACAGGGTGTCTCAAAAAAATGTACTCGCCCTTTAACCGTTGCTAACATGCTGTCTTCTTTGTGTTGCAGGTGTGAGGTTCAAACCTTTGCCAACATGATTAAATGAGATTAAAGAATCATGTTCGCATAGGTTCGAACCTCACACCTGCAACACAAAGAAGACAGCATGTTAGCAACGGTTAAAGGGTGAGTACATTTTTCTGAGACACCCTGTATTTTTGCAATAGTGCTTTCAGGCGTGCGTCTGCATAAATTACACTTTTGCATTTAATTTCGTGCATTCTATCGCTGAAATCCAGTACGCACTGCAGCGTTATGTCTATAACTGTGACGAGTTAGAATAGAATAGAATAAGGCAATAGGAACGAGCCGTTTGGCCCATTCTTGGTTCAATACCGAAGTCCCATGCCGTGTTGTATATAGCGTGTTATAGCCGAAGTTGTTATAGCCGAAGTTGTATTATAGCGTGTTACTCATTCATATGCTTTGTGAGTCACACTAGCGCTGTTTCTCCTTTTTTTGAATGCGTGACCTTAAATCAATATTCTTTGTCTTCTTTCGCTTAGGCTTTGTTCACGATACTGGAAAAGCAAGACTGCTCTTCTATGTACGTATACTTACAAGATATTTTAATATGCTATATTGTGTCTCTAACTATTCCTGTGGTGCGAATAACGTAAATAACTTAGTGATAAAATATGCGATACATTTGACTATAAACGGTTATTAATGGAAGGGGTTGTGCTTCAGCCATTCCTTCTCTTAGTACCTTGAATGCAAGCTCATCTGTTTCCTGAACCATTCTTCGTCCTGCCCTTCTTATCCCTACTACATTTGCCACAACAGAAACTGTCTCAAGTGAATGCAATCCTCGTACGTAATTTTTACCTTATTTATGACTGTGTATCCAGTGTTAACTAGAATGTCTATGTTGCAACACCGAGTTGAGACTGGTGACGCGGTCGGCGAGTTGTGTGTTCTATTTAATTTCTCATTTATCTGTTTGTAGCTGCCTTCATATGGAGTGACATAACTCGGCAGTAATACTTTTAACGCGTGTTTGCGTTTGAGAGTCGTAGACAATGTAAGCATATTAAAGAACGTGATGTCCAATAATAGTTATGGCAGTCGATATTTTTAGGTTATGTGTCTTATGAATTACTCATGTCAATAAAAAATATTGACGTGTGTGGTAGCGCAGAGTTGTGTCTTGAGTTTCAAGATTGTTATAAAATGAAAGTGGATATTTTTTTAAACTTATAAATATAGCAGCGTTTGAAAAATACAGTACCGTTTCTAAGAAACTCGTAATTGAAACATGTGAGCGTTCTGAATTAGTCTATTGCCTCATTCTATCGTGGGAGAATTGTTCAATTTGAATTTTAAATTTGAAGCGAAGTCTCATTCGTGATACCCAAAGGATTTTGAGAAAACTTTTAGGTTTATGGTGAACTATTTTTTAGCGAAGTGATAGATTTGTATGGCTCAACTGATAAAGTGTTAGGTATATATGTAGTACGGATGTGAGCAGTTGCCACGACTGAATAATGAAAAGTCGTTTAGTAATAAATATTTTGAGAGTGATACATGAACCCAGTTTCGGTTTTAGTGACTTGTGTTGATGTCGCCGTCTTTTTCAGAAGATGTTATGATTGAAGTACGCATCATTCTTGTACACATATGGCAACTGGATTTCCTAATTTAGCACTCGACTTTAAGTTCCTCCTACACTAGTGCGCTGTAAGTGGTAGTCTTTCAGCGTCTTCTGAGAATAAGGAATGTAGGTAGCTAGGTATACTACATGTATGTACTTGTGGTATGCTAGTAGCGTGTGTTCTAATTAACCTCTCTAATAAGTGTGGCTTTCTTCGGAAATGTCTTAACCCTTTTGATCCTGTTGGGACATATATGTCCCAAAAGAGAGCAAAAGCCGGATTGAAACGTTTAAGATACCCTACCAGAGATTCAACTTCGCTGGTTTCAAGATTCTGTTACGGATTTCTAATTTAGGTTTAGATAAATTCTAGTTTATTTTATCATCTGATTTCTGAGAAGGCAGCCAATGGGTCTTTTCTATTAACTCCTACTCTAGTACAACCATTTGTTTTGTTCTTTTTTCAGTATTCAATTTTTGTACGAAGGATTTTTATTGATTGAAATGTCTCTTTCGATGGTGTTCATTCCTGTCCCTCGATCTCTTAATATGCTATTATTTGCTACCTAACATACAGTATGTCTATTATTAGAGCTGATGTTTTCTGATTTATTTCAGATCCATAAATGGTCGCACACGTATTTTGGACTTCCTTGGTGGGTCACCATTTTACAGGTGCGTCTTGATGCCTCTAATACGTCGGTAATTTTTATTATTTAATTTTCAGATACTTCAGTAATTTAGTAGATAGTGTATTGCATTCCGTATGCACATGCACAGTTGTAGCTGATATATAGATACAATTCCAGAAATATATCAAAAACGGTGTAAGCACCAAAGGCTGCTTAGGTTTATTGCGTGCACATAAAAACGTAAAATATTCAAACTGTAAATGAAAGTTCGGTCATTCCATATTTTTTACCGAGTTTCGTTGCTAATTTTATATTTTATATTCTCCGTTTTTTTTCTATGGACCTGGATGGCCGAATTGTCAATCTAGACATGTGCATGAGTGTCTGTTAGTGTGTTGACTTTTTTAATACAATATAGATGTATTAAGCTCCGAGTGTTTTCTCCAACGAAGTACACCTCTTCTGTTAAGAAAAATAAATAATAAAATGACTAGTTATTTATTAGACATAACGCTTGTGTATTATTATTCTAACATCGTGTTAGTCACGACTTTTTAAAAATACTTGAAAATTTCATTGTGGTTCTTTATTTCATGCACTATTACTGGACGGGTCTTCTGGAGAAAACTGTAAGGACTGGTTTAACCAATGTAACTATAGGCTTATTACATTGTTAATGCTGCTTCCTGTTCAATGCTCGTGTGTTATATACCTCGTAGTTTGAAAAAATAGTCATATGTTTTCAATGAGGTGCTGTTTTACTGAACCAAATATTGGGACGATGAAACTGACGAAATGAATTTTGCCCTTTTCTGATGATTCTTTTGGTTTTTTAACCATAAACAGACCACAGGTGTTTGGTGTCGGCCTGGTCATAAGATTTTAGCCACCATTACGATGACGTAGGAGCAGCGTTGGTCTGAAACCATCGTTTACGTAGCGTTAGAATGTTATGCACTGTTCGTTAATTGTAATGCTCCTGAGTAGACTGACTATGAATGTCACGTCCATTACATTAATTTTAGCATTGAAGCTTTCATGTGTGTAGTTTAGATGTACTGGAGTGTGCCTTTATTTAGTGTCGTAGTACTCAAGTTTTCATACTTCAATACTCATATTATACATATGAAGCTGGTATAAAGTTTCGAATTGGGGTATTGTATGCAATGTTGGTGCATTTGATACTGCACGTATCAGGTGTGAAAATTTAATCAAACACTTTTGTGTAGATAGATTGCCTTCTGTGGAAGTAGATAGACTTGTATATCTTTCACGTTCATGCTAGTTTATTCGCCACGGTAATTGTTTAAGTGTAATTAGATGTTTAATAGGCTACTCGACCAGGCCAGCTGTACGTACAGCTGGCTTCCATTTAATGATATGATTATAAATTTTTTGATGCTCGTTAGCATAGTGGCAACTTTTTCTATTTTGTAGGTGTCCTTATGTACCCAGAAAATCCGGTTGCGCAGATTTTAGCCGTATTTAGTTTTATGATTAAAAAATAAGCCTTGTTTTTCTCATTCTCTTACTTTTTTGCTACTCTTACTTGTAGTTTTTAAATGTATCTCTCTATAAATACCGGCTTTTAACTTAACTCTCAAAAGATTCTTGCTGCTTAAAAGTAAAGCCCTATAAAACAAAGAAATAATTGTTTTCGGTATTCCAGGACCTGCACATTGTGTTGCCAAAGAGGCATCACCGTACACACCACGTCGCTCCTCATGAGACTTACTTCTGCATCACGACTGGTTGGCTCAACTATCCTCTAGAGCTCATCAAATTCTGGCCCGCCCTCGAGTATCTCATTGAATATATTACAGGCGTCAAACCCAGGGCTGATGATTTCAAATGGGCTCAAAAGAGAGTTTGAGATCTGGCTTCCTCACATGATATCAATCGTTGCCTTCCTGAGTCATTAATTCCTTGTAGACTTACAAGAGGACATTTTAATATTACGAACTATTGCCTTCCCGAGTAGATAAATTAAATTGGGCCCAAAAAGAGCGAGGCACTAGGCCTCTTATTATATCAACTGTTGCCTTCCTTGGATTCTCTTCCGTTTAAGAGTGTCTTAAGAGTCCTATGGTGTATGGTAAAAATACTCGTTTAATTGTTCTTAGTTTTTTATTGTTGTCAACAACGTCGGTTAAAGAGGTTTAACTTCGTTTATCAAGAATAGTTGTGACCAGTTATATATTGTATATAATCGATTTGTTAGAAACTGTTGGGTGAACATATGGGTGGTGTCTATCAAAAAAGGGAATTGAATATAATATGATTTGAAATGAAGAGAAAGAGAATTGATCAATACCGAAGTAGCATGGTGATTTCACATCGATAATGTAATTGGCTTTGATTTAAATTTGGTATGTTTGTGAGGTTCTTCAAATAGTGTTGGAATAGTAAAAGCTGTGTTTCCAGTGAGAAAAGTATTTTTTTTAGTACCGAGTGAAAAGGGTATATATCAAGCCATAAGTATGTACTTCGTAAACATTGGACATTTTTCGACAATCATTGCTTGTCAGACCAGGAAAAAAAGATATAGTAATTTTAAAGATGAAGGATAGTAGATGAATGACAGGACTGCAAAGTTTTTTGTTGCTGCTGCTTAAGGAACACTGGAATAATCTAGGGAGGGCGGCCTACTTTATCAGTGATACAAATTGATCAAAATTTGTGTGCAATTTCCAGTTCACTTGAGTTAGTTTGCTTCCAATGTACAATTTTGCGACCTTTATTTGTGCCGTCAATATTTTTAATAACAGCTCATTAATTTTAACCATTCCTGCATTATTTGGCGAGCGCTTTTGCAAATTTCTTGTAAAGCTGATTTGGTCTTGCAAATTTCATCAACAAAGTGCTAACTGAAAAAGGTCGACTAATACTAGCATCTATACTTGTCTGTTTATGGCGAACTTTTTATTAACGGGCTAGAAGCTATAATGTGCTTCTCATGTATTAGTACAACTGTGACAATTTTCATGTTTAAATTACGTACTCTGTACTGTCAAGAACGTGGTTTATTTTAGCACAAATATTTATTGTTACAATTTTTATTAGGGATTATTTATCAAGGCGCGGTCACCACGCTTTATTCAGGTCCCGTTTATTAACGCTATTCTTCGTGTTTTAGACTTGTGATTTCAGGGTGTATTTGTGGTGAACTATGCGTTCTCATGACGGAGAGTAGAGTAACGTCGCCGTAAGGTCTTTCGAAATTGCTCTGCGTTGCTTTACCTGCTGTGTTGTCGAGACGTCGAGATCATGATCGTAGCTGCGGGCTGAGATATTTTCTGTTTTTGTGTAGGGTCCGTGAATCCCACTGGTAGGGCTAGATATATTTTTATTAATTTCTACTCTCCTGCTCATTTTAACAACTAGGTACATGAATGCGCGCGATGCTCTACATAAATGCTGTGGTCGGCGTGAAAGGTGATGCATCAAATTTTAATCGTTTTTAATGAGATATAAGTATGATGCCATCAAGCAACATACTACTAAATTTTATAATTCAATTCGAAGATTCGTAAAAACTTAGCTTTACGGCTATTTCAATAACTTTTAAATCAGTTAGACCCATTACTTAAGGAAGAATAACTATAATACAGTTGCACATCGCTAATCCGGCAATTAATCTACCGGTTCCATTACCATGACTTTTAGAGCGCCGTTTTAAATTATTCTGGCTCGTGCGCACTGTTTTCGGTACCTGCCGTTTGTTATGGTGGCGCTGTGTACAGATGCAGTTCTTCCGTTGCGCTTGTAATAGCAAAAAGGCAGTCATATCTTCTCACCCATCTGCCCTGGTTCGTAAAATCTTCTGTTTAACTGCATCATATTGAATACAGCGAACGAAAGAAGTTATGTTAAATGCAAACGTCCTTCGTCGATAACAGCTAAGTGAAACTGCTTAAACACTTGATAGCTGTGAATTATTTGTTATACTTAGAGCGAGAAGCAGCAGGGGTGTTAAAGTGTCTGCATCTGATAATCTACTTTTAATTTCAAGTTAATCAGTTGTGCTGTTGCCTCCATCAACATTTCTGCCACGAGTTAAAGCTGTTGCTGAAGGGGTTGTTTTTACAATGATGTTTAATATTGAAACCTGAAAGCCCGTCAGTTATTTAAATTGTTTTCGAGATTGCCGTTATGAATATTTAAAAGACAAGCCTTGGTAATCGGGAATTTTTTTAATATTTCAGTTCTCAAGCCTGGTTGTTGCTGGATTAGTGATGGTCAACTGTACCTTGTCTACGGCTTTAACCCTCTCGTGATGTGTGAAGGTAACGGGAGATAAAATTAAGCACACTTGGTAATAACGCTTGCTTTCATTACTCACGCTAATTCGGTGCGTAACTGCAGCACTTCTTACACCTTACACTAATTTTAAGGTCAATTTCTATATTTCTTTCATTACTTTAAAGTATATTTTTATTGCGTTACATTCTTCCTGTGCTATTCCTGGTTATTAGTTCGCTAATGGCAACGAATAGTGAACAATTACTCCAGTTGAGAAGAAACATGCCTTGCAACAAACCGCTGAACCCAAACCCTATGTATATGTACAAGGATTCACGCTAGTTTTTTTGTGAACCGTGGATGAGGGCAAAGCGCCAAGAATGTAACAAGTTGCCTCACTTGGTCGGTGGCTCGTCAGAGCGAGTGTTAAGTCTTGAAAAATTGTCCTCATTTTTACGTGTTGACGAGCCTTTTCCATGTGAACAGTTTTCCATCTTCAATCCAAAGTTCTTTCAACTTCTTGCATTCGTCGTCAGTAGTTCTAAATTAAATCGGCAAGCAAGATAGTTAATCATAACGTCCTGTACTATGGACACTAATTACTTGAGTGAGATAAAACTATTTTTGTGGAATATATCTGCTCTCTTTACTCCTCGCATTACGTGACATGTGACTATCAATGTCACGTTTTAGATTGTTAGGAAAAACATTGATCTGATCTTTCGTAACCTGTACGCACAATTACAATTTCCGATGAAATTGTTAAGCGAAGCTCATTTCCGTGATTAGTGAAATAGTGTACAGATTAGTCTCCTGAGAATAAAGAAACTTTTTAGGGTATCATTGTAGTATCGTTTGTCCAGTCCGGCCAAGTTCTTAATATTTGCTCTTCACGCTCTTGCTCTCACTGATCTTCAAACTATCGTGGCTTCCTTCAGGTGGATCTTCCAGTTCTTTACATCTTACGTGAGAAGAAACTGTAAGTGCTGGCTTCTCTTTTAAAGTTGTCTGCCACGTAGGAGTCAACGCTCAATTTAGTTAATTATTTGTTTAACCTAACTATTCATTTCCTATTAATTGGTGCAATGTCTTAATGATAATGTTATACCTTGTTACGTCTCAATACGTTGTGTGGGTTTTAATTCATTCTATAGCCTGCCTCTTCCAATACTTTTACCGATTCTACATTTAGACCATTTTACTTAATCCTTTCAAGTTTTCATATAGCGCTTTTAAAATTCGAATTTTTATTACCCTAGTATACTTATACTATAAATTTGTTAAGAACGTCCTGAGTTACTTTCTGCCTATAGTGCGAAGTTGGACGAAGTGTATCGTAGTTTAGGTTTTTATTTCGGTAAAGAACGTCAAGTGCAAGTACGTGCTGCATGCTGACAACCACTAGTGGCACAGTACATTATTTACTTACAAACTTGCGTGTGTTACTAATCCGGCGGTGACACCGATTGGGCCATACCACCGATTGTGTCGGTGGTATGGCCCCTAGCATAAATAGGTTGAGTAGCACAGTCAAATTACTTCCATTATCTTACCTGATCAGGACTCATGAGATTAATTAATTAATTATTGGCAAGCGAGAGTCGCACTTGGCTCGGTCAGAATAGTAGATACTTCTAGGGGTTATAGATGAAACGGAAAGTTAATTTACGTCCTTAATTTTAATAAATGTAAAAGCACAGAACACGCAATATTGTAGAATATTAAAAGCTAGCTATGATTACTATCTCAAAAAGGTGCGAACTATAGGTTAATTTTTTTTACATACCAAAATATATTTAAAAATACTATCAGAGTTACCAGCACCGTCGGTTAAAATAGTCGTTTTATAAATGACAAAGCCAAAATATACTGGTGGGTGTATTTACATATTAAAGTAAATGTGACTGAACGAGAACCATCGTAATTAGTGACATGTTACTTACTTTTATTCAATTGAAACTCTGAATTACGTACTCCTGTACTCAACGTATTCTCAATACTGCTCGAGAGATTGAACAATCAAAACTTCTGGGACGGAGTTCAACATTCACTGAACATTACAAAGAAGCTAAAAATTTGTGCGTGGAATGTTCAGATTAGTATATAACATATAATAGAAAATTTTTCGTAGGCGCAACAATGCTTATCACGTGCACCGTAGCATGACCTTTAGATAGTCAGTAGTCATTTGTCCTAAGAAAATTAAGTACAGTGTAGTTAAATTGCACGTGTCATTAAAATTAATTAAGATATTCCATATACCTGCAATTGCACGCAATTGTGCCTCCTACCTTTAATAACGACGGGAGACTAGCCATCGTTGAGTCCCTCCATAATAAGAGTTAGCTTAGAAGCTTTGAGGGAGCTCAGTTTGCTGATTATTTCAACACTGTTTCTACGACTGAAATTCATGCCCTTGTGTCTACGAAATAAAGTTCTTACTCGACTTAATCGTTGGTGCTCATTATAAATAATTGGGCGACAATTAACAGTAAAGAGCATTCTTGTATCTTGCTATGCAAAATATTTCTGAAGTTATGGTAAATGATTCGTGTGAATTAACTACCTCGCATAAATGCCTCGATATTTCTAAAATCAATGCAAGTGCACAACCATACCTGTGGCAGCTGCTAGTGGTGATGCCCTCTAGGTTCAACGAACTGCAAGGTTTCTGACGAGACCGAGTTAAACTGCAACCACCTTCGAAGCTTCTTCGTTTGCTAGTCCGCTGTATCCTATCTTCCTGGTGACGTACTGCCAGTATGGCAGGACTTTCCCTGTCAATTTTTTGCGTTGATAGTAGGCTATTGCAAACAATATTGCCATAACGAACGCCAAGATGAAGGCGAGTGTTGCGACTGTTGAGGTGGATGAAGTCATCTCTTCCATGAGAATAGGGCACTGAAGTTCAGATTCCTGTAGACCTATCAGAGACTTCCCTACCAACGATTCCGGGATGCCTTCCGCGCAGCGATAGTCGTCATAGTCCCTTAAGACGACTTTAGTTTTCTTTAACCACGCAACGAAGGCACGTAAAAGACAATCGCAAATAAATGGATTCTTGCGGAGCTCAATGGTTAAATTTGAAATTTTCGAAAACCTATCGATACTCGAGATAGCTTCAGATGACAGACGGTTGATGTTGTTACGCTGCAAGTCGATGTAAGTGAGATCAGGAACACAATCCAGTCTGAAGTCCAAGTCCGATAGTCTGTTGTCGCCGAGGTACA
This sequence comes from Trinorchestia longiramus, assembly GCA_006783055.1. Taxonomy (NCBI): domain Eukaryota; kingdom Metazoa; phylum Arthropoda; class Malacostraca; order Amphipoda; family Talitridae; genus Trinorchestia; species Trinorchestia longiramus. The sequence goes on along the minus strand of VCRD01002198.1, from coordinate 5,549 downwards.
GCTGGGTCAAGGCTGGCAATTGACAAAATATGCTCGTGTTTTTTCCGATGGTGTAGATTTCATTTTGCTCGAGGTGGAGTTTAACGAGGAGGCGCAGATCACTTTCATAGAAGATGTCTTCAAGACTCAACAGGTAGAATGAGGAGTTTACAGACTCAGTAAAGGCGTTGGTGAGATGCAAGTTTTCCAAACTTTCGAAGCCGTAGAACATCCTCGGCCTCTCTCGCTCGCTGATTTCTATGTCGTTGTGATTCAAAATGAGAGTGCGCACGCTGGCTACCTGAAATGAAATGCATATTATGTAAGAACGTAAAATGGCATTAATTTTAGAGAGAAAATCTCTTCCGTAAATAGTGATCGTAAAATATTCATCTATTAAAATGGTCTCAGCTCAACTAAGGTGTTAACAAATTAGACTCGATACCTCGATTCTTAGGCGACTTGCAAGAATCACAAGCCACACACCTTAACTTAAATGTCTTAATTATCTCCAAGTGTCAGAAATGAGTAGTTTTCGATCTGAACTCAGATAAAGTCAATCATTCATAAATAAAACACAGAAATGACAAAGATGAAAAAGAAGGAAAGGCGATGTTTTCAAATGACTCGCGGCATAAACAATAGGTAGCATAGTCTTCGCTCTTGATTTCTCCATCACATAATAAATACTATTTAAAACCACAGCTAAATAAAAGGCGTTTCGACTATTGTACAATGAGCGGTTTAGAGAGAAATAAGCAATAATATCGGCGACAAGCAAAACTATAAACAATAAGCACAATACTTTTAAAATAAAATCAAGATTGTAATAATTCTGAAGTAAAATACCCATATCTAGTTATTGCTACTTGTGTTAGCGAATTTGTAGGAAACTGCTCAGGACGATTCTGAATCTACAAGTCAACATAAACAAATAAATATTTCACATTTTAAAAACTGTTACCTGTTTTGAATGATATCCTCATTACAACATTCTACTTAATACAAAAACCTTATCCATTATTATTCAATTCTGTAATTACATTTGAAGGGTGGACAGCACTAGTGGACTACTTGCATTTTTTCCCGTGGTAAATATAATATATTTTCCACGGGAAAAAATGCAAGTAGTCCACTCCCGTGCTGTCGCTAACACAGCGCTGACAGAGGCGATTACGATCCAGTAGTTTACTATATGAAGGGTGGACAGCACTAGTGGACTACTTGAATTTTTTCGTGGGAAAAATGCAAGTAGTCCACTAGTGCTGTCCACCCTTCATTTAAGGCTCTACCGCCAACATCTCATGTTTCGGGAATGGCAGCATAAATAAATAATTTGTTTACGGATAAGTTTAGCAGGCATGAAAAAACTGGCGTGATAGATCATTAACAACGAACATGCCACAAGCATGAACCGTAAATTCGGAGCAGGAAAGAATTAGAGAAATGTTTAAAATACATCAAGATAAGGTAATACAGACTTTAATTATCAAGAATCGCTAACTCAGTTGGTTTCTGAGTCGACTTCTGTTTGTAATGTATGCCTAAGAGAATCAACACTTCTTGGTATTTTTTAAGTTATTTTATATTCAACGCATAATGTCTAGTGTGCCATAAAATATGAGCAAGTAGTACTGAGAGTTTTATTCTCTCTCCTTACTGACATGCGAAGCATCTCAAAACGTCTCTTAAAATGCCTAAAAATTAAAATTCTTTCGTGCCGTCTGACAATAGTTTCTCACATTCAGCACAGACTACCGATGTAAAATACTGAATTATGCTCTAATTCTAGTATTTTTTCACGAGCTTTTGACCTTGATTGTATTCAATGCCCAATAGTTCATAATTCTACCATTAGTGAAGGAACTAATGGACAACAACAATTTAACCTTTGATCTTGATCCAGAAGGAAAAACTTAGTGTTCATTGGGCTTCTACAGTTTAGCAAATAACCATTACAAATTATTTACTTTATGGAAGGCTTTGCCTGGGATGAAGGTGATGCCGTTGTTAGACATGTCGACCACAGTCAAGTCGTCATAATCTTTTTCTCTGCCAAACACGTTCTTGGGTAGCGGACCAATTCTATTGCCAGTGAAGATCAGCACCTCAGTTCTGTAAGCATGAAGGCATATTAGTACACCACTCCAAGTTAGACAAACGGTTATACAGGGTGTCTCAAAAAAATGTACTCACCCTCCCTTGGTGTGCGTTATCAGCGTTGTCTCGACAATAATGGTCATCAATTCGAACATCTGCGAACATGATTCTTTAATCACATTTGTCTTCTGTATTCGAAGCTATTCTATTTCACTGTATGTTCATAAACAAAGGATCTCTCGTCATTCAAAGTGTGAGTACATTTTTTGAGACACCCTGTATTTATATAAACGGTGTTATTATAAAATGGAAACATTCCCTCTCCTGACAACGGACCTCATTCTATCCAATTTCGGTTATAGCGGACAAATTTTCCACTAACAGAGGCTTCTGTACGTAGCGAGAAAAAGTGACCGAGTCCGCAACTCACGGTGTGTCGTGCACCGCCAGTCAATCGCCTTTCCCTTGCTTATCTCTCGTGTTTACGCAGTGTTTACTATTCACTTATAATTTTTGTGTAATCGTGTTGTCCTGAGGTAGTGACAGTGACAAAAGAATGAATATAAGACTTACTGTTTAAAAATTTAGCTTCACCTGTCGTTTAGTCTAGGAGACGACACAATCTCGTGCTCAAAAGGTAAATCAAATTTCATTTTTTTTTTATAAAAAGTAGAAACTGCTATAACGACCAGTGCCCCCCTCTATTAGTCCATTATCACAAGAGAGGATTGTAGTTTTACAGTAGGCTACCGTATTGCACATGAATTTTCATTTTACCAGCATCTTTCTTTGACAAATTTAATTTCATGTTGATCACCCCTCATGTGTTACCGCACAAGCAAGAAATATGACAATCTATGATTTGAAATAAATACGTGAGAGTAAATAAACTTAAATTTCAAACGATAAAAAATCAAAAAGCTGTTCAGCAAAAATGAGACGCTTAATACAGAAGCTTACAAACCTAAAGTCACGTCAGAGTAGGCAAGGACTCGTGTACTGACCATGAAGGTAGCTCCTAACTCGCCGTATAGCAACAAAACGTTCTCTATTGCACGGAAATTTAGTCGATCTAGCAATATCAAACAATCTTACAAGGCCGGAAGGTCCTCAAGCATGGATGCGTTGTTGAAGCCAGTGTTGGTGCAGTTGACGATGTACCTGGTGGGCGCGTTAGGCAAGTGGGGACTATTGGGGTAGCGACCCATGCCGCACTTGCAACGGTCTCCGAAGGCGCTCGGACACCCAGTCTTATTCGAGTTTTCATCTAGTGGTAAAATGCTCAAGCACTGCACGATCAGTGCACACAGCACGGCCAGCACCAGCTTCCGGGCCATCGCTGGACGCAGCAAGTGAGAAAATAGGTGAAATGGTTACATATATTATACATCAGAACATGGATAATAAAAGCAGCAGACCGGTCACGCACTCACGAAGTTCAAGTTAAGTTCATGGTATATTGCCAGTGGCAATTAACACGTTTGTTGCGATGCGACCCACCGGTGGGTCACTTAGGTTAGGTTCTGTAATTTTTTCAGATCCTTCTAGTGACTATGCGTACAAAGTGAAGTTTTACACCAATCAGGCAATCGCAACAAACGTGTTAAACACACATGATTCGTTCTCCTTGAATCGAATTACCAACTCCCAGTAATCGAATTGGTAATTAATCTCTCGAAAAACTAACTAAATTGTTACTGCTCAATAGACAATAACAAAGATGAAAGATACCCAGAACATTACGAAAAATATGAAGTACAGCACGTCAATAGAATTGAGCAAACAATCAGAAGAGCACCTTGGCAGAAAACGCTCGCCCAAGCTACGAGCAAAATTTTCTCACTGAAAGATGCCTAATCTTGTTTCTTACGTAATTGGATAGCATTTTTTCGTATAAACCATCGCAAAAAGCGTTCTTAGCGAGTTTCAACAAAAAACTAGTAGGTCGTTCGGTATAAAATGGCCGATTTTCTTATTCATTAAGGTTAAAAGTCGTTAGAATTTAAGTTTCATCCTATCCCTCATTAGTTTTTCAGCATTGAACAGCTATATCACATTTCCACAGGTCATTCATGGTATACTGATCATTCCGCGAGCTACTTATCGCCTATCAATATTTCTGAACCGATGGATGTATCCCAAATTCGTATTGTTTACAAATACGAGTTTCGTCATGGAACAAGTACATCACAGTTCAAAACGCTAATGAGGCGTTTGTAGGTGTAGCGAATGAACGCACAGAGTCGTTGTTTTGTGAAGTTTCAATCCGATGACTTTACTCTTGAAAATCAGCCTAGCAGTAAATCTGCGACCAAGACGTACAACGATGCGTTGCAAACTGTACTGGAGGCGGATAAATCTCAAAGTACGTGTAAATAAGCAGCAAGATTTGAGGTTGCAATTTCCATTGTATTGGACCATTTTAACACGTTGACTCCGATTGCCTGATTGGTGTAAAACTTCACTTTGTACGCTAAGTCACTAAAAGGATCTGAAAATATTACAGAACCTAACCTACGTGGTACACATACGTACCACTTCGGAGTCAACGTGTTAAGCAAATTAGATAAGTAAAGAAGCTAGACAAGTGGGTACTACACAAACAATGAAAGTCAAACGACACGTCGCCTTGAAACTTGCCATTCTTTCTGAAAACCGAACCATTTTTTGCATCATATCGCTACGTGTGATGAAAAGTGGATTCTTTTTAATAATTGCAAGCATTCAGTACGGTGATTTGATAGATAAATTGCCAGAACAGTCCAAAAATGAATTTACACTAGGAAAAACTAATGGTGTCTCTTTGGTGGTGCAGTGCCGGTGTCATCCACTACACCTTTATGAGAACCAGCGTGTCAATTCAGCAGATGTGTATATTAACCGATTGTCTAACTGGTAAGGAAACTTGCTATTATGCAGCCAAAGTTGGTGAATTAACACGTTGACTTCGAAGTGGTACGTATGTGTACCACTTAGCTTAGGTTCTGTAATTTTTTCAGATCCTTGTAGTGACTATGCGTACAAAGTGAAGTTTTACACCAGTCAGGCAATCGGAGTCAACGTGTTAAAATATTACGCAGAGAGGTGGATAGCATCATAAATGAGGGTCTAATCATAGACTGAATAACCAACACTACGTAAATATCGACAATAATATCACCGATATTGCATAGAATAGAATATAATAGAATAGAATGAGGCTATAGGAACGAACCTTCTGGCCCATTCTTGGGTCGGATAATTACTTCGATAATTATTCGGTTGTTTTACCCAAGTCCCATGCCGTATTTCTAGCTGCGTCAACCATGTCGGCAGCGGGATTCGAACCCGGGTCTTTCCGCTCGCAAGCAGATTCGCTCACCAGTCGACCAAGCTGGTGATGTTCGGTTTAACCGAGAGGCACCAGTCCGGTTTAACCGAGAGGCACCAGTCCGGTTTAACCGAGAGGCACAAGTTCGGTTTAACCGAGA
>VCRD01002197.1:69778-96452 GCA_006783055.1 Trinorchestia longiramus | reverse complement strand
ATCGTGTTCTACAGTGTTCAATATCGACTATATTTAATATTTACCTGTTTTCAATTAATATTTCTAGGATTCATATGTTTCGTAATTTGAAAAAGTTCGTTTCCAAGTTATGGATCTGAGCATAAACATTTAGTTTAGTAATGAATTTGACATTAGTTATTGAGGGTAGACCAGTTTTTACACCTTGATTAACGATCATTTTTTAGTAAATGGAAACTTTACTTCTGATTACTGGTATAGGGAATTATCCAAGCTTGGATATGCGGTGCGAGTTGCAGTGTGGAAGGTCAATGTCTTTGTTTTCTGCGCTGACAAACTTCTAAGCGTATGGTTTTGACGTGTCAATGCAATATAATTCCTCTTAAAACCTTAGTTCTGTGTGAAACTTTATGCTAGAAGTAATACTGGGTGTTAATTATGAGCCTATAACACGTTGACTCCGAAGTGGTACGTATGTGGGCCTCTTAGGTTAGGTTCTGTAAATTTTACAGTGCCTTCTAGTAATAATATGTACAAAGTGAAGATTTACACCGGCCAGGCAATCGGAGGCAACGTGTTAAATGATCTTGCTTGGACACGCTACTGAGCATCAATGGCTGTTCTTCAGGTGTAAAGGACGTTTACATAAATGAAGTTTAATGAGCTGTTCTCTAGATAATTTCAGTTTGATTATCCATACAAGAATTATCAATTTCAACTTTCTTTTAAAGTGACGATTATTTGTACATGTAAAGGGAACTGGGCACATAAGAGTAATCGTGACTTGAACGAAATTATGAGAAAATGCTTTAAATGTTACACTCTTCAAAATTATGGCTTTCCACGGGAATCTTCAATCAGGTATATGATCAATGACATTTTCTAACGAAAGAATTTCTGCTGTGAGTGATATGCAGAGAAATACTCTTAGCTTTCAGAGCAACCAAGACAATGATTTTATAGTAACGAGTCTAAAGTTGACAAACATTATCACATTTACTTCGAAGGTAATAGGTACATGAAGACAAATACGCCACTGAACCAAAAATAGAAGCTCTAATTATCGTCCACAGCAATAAGAACAAGACTACTATCACTCATAAAAAATAACTTGGAGCGTTCGGTCGGTCGCTGACGATTTGTTATTTTTGGGTGTTGCTCAAGCGCTCTTCTGACAGGTCTTCCTTCATGTACAACCCTGCCACGACTTTTCAACTACCATTTGTACCGTGAAAAAAGCTTTTGTCTGGTGCCAGTAAGTTACACCAGAGGTAACGATAACACCATTGCTACTAACAGGATAATTGAAACTTCTTGCTCGACTCGTTGAGAGTGGGAACAATTGCAGTTATGCTGAAATTAAACTAATAGTGTATATTTTACAGAAATTTTGTTCGCTAAGAATGTTATTAACCATTGCTGCTTAGGAATAACTACATATGTATTATTATGGTGACGGGGCAAGGATGCACGAAATGCTTGTCCGTGTCTTGAGTCTGCTGGGTATCGACTTCCAGTCGTACATTTGAGACCATGTTTTTACCTATTAACAAGAACGCAAAAAACTCTAATTTACATTGAGTCAATAAGGCCGTCATATTTAGTTGTAATGACAGTGACCCACTGCTCAGCAACTCACGGTATTAGTAGATTGCGTACGTGTTTTGTGAAGAATAGTTTTTATTTCATTTCCCAAGCAACTAAAAGCGCAAAGACGCCAGAATCACGACTAACTAGAAGCGATGGACGCGTGCGGGCATGTAGTTCAATGACTTTGTGCTAACTAAACGATTTATCTATAGAATCAAATAGTGGGATCATAGTTCTGGCACTCCCGACTAATGCCAAAACCACTCAGCGAGAGAACTAAGAAGCTTCTTCATTTTTAGAGATAATTTCTTCCTAAAACTGTTGATTTAAGAGGAAGGGAATACCAGAACATGTATTGCAACTGGGGTCGCTCCCCAGTTTAGGGATAAAATCTGGTACCCGTGATGTTTTTCCTGTTTTTTTCCATACAATTCTCTTTTTGTTGTAGTTTAATGAGTTTTTCTTTGCCAACTCTCCAGTTTTAGGATGAAGGCTGTAAATCATACAAAAGTTACAACATTTCTTTGGAAAAGCTACCTGTAGCCAGTGTATGAGTGTAGTTTTATGAAGTAACCAACGTGAACCAGCCTCGTAAGAATAGCTATTCCTACGTTATGAGCGAGGGCACCGGCGAATTACCCCAGCATTAATTGCGCACCATCTCTGTGCGATTTTTTTTATGATTACTTCAGAACTTGCGTGGTCCATCGCTTCCCGCTCTCATTCAGGCTCCGAGCATTACCATTGAAATGAGTCTCTGGTGTATACTTCCTGCAAAACTGCGCAACGGGGGAACCTAACAGCTCGTGTGTGTGTTGAATTAACCCAATTTCTTCAAGTGAGAATGAACTGATGTAATTTTGTCAAAATAGGTATGACATTAGCTAAGAACAGTTCCTGGAATTTGGTCGCGTATTTTTTAAGAATTATTCAAGCATTGGTATATATTGCGTAAGTTGGGAATAATAATAAAGTAACCGTAAGTTTTAAAGTGGTGAATTGTAAGAATAGGATATTTATTTCTGAAAGGATTCGTATTTTTTAGCAACCTTGATATGTACGTACATGTGTTTCATTTCAAACAAGAACACGAGTGTACAGCTCATTGTAGAAACTATTGCAATGCAATACTGGCAAAGCTGGCAGTTCATGTGATGTTGGCAACAGACATGATCACGATCTACGGTAAATTCTTTTCTAGTTTGCTGTTTGCTTCTTAAGTTCTTCTAGCGTAATATTTAACTCTTTGTACAGGACGTCGTGTGGAGACCACTGAATGAGAGAAACAATGCTACGTCAAGCGCATACTTGTATGTTTGCAATCTTATGTCTGATTCATGACTTACTTTCGGATAGTTTAGTTTTTATGCTCGTGTAAATAATTGCCAAGCGAAATGCACTTGAAGATATGTAGAAGCAATATATTTCTAATAAAACTGTGGGTAATTTAGAGAATCGTGTTTTAGTTTCTCATCAAGTGAACAGTCGTAGAATAAATGTTTATAGTTTTAGGGATATTATTGAACGATTTATTGGTATGTACGTGTTCCGGCATCTTCCCCCTAGTTCATATCAGAGAACATGGCCGCTTGTGAGAGTAGTCTGGTTGGGAAAGAAGCTTCTTAGTTCTTCCAACTTCAGACACACTGATGTCTAATTACGACGATACTAGCATCGGTAAACTACTCTAACTCCAGCATTTGACGGATAATTTTTTTTAGCTTTCACTAGGGATCGCACTTGTTGCCGTAAGTTGAAATCTTGCATGCTCTGTGAACTATCTGCTGTTGCAACTCAGTGAGAGTGAGATTATCTTGATATTGCAATATATATTTCCCTGTACAATATATGATTTTTCCAGTTACGTATCGTAGAAGAAATTAATTATATGTACAAGATATCCGTAAAATAGCCTGTTTACAATTTAACAAATTTATTACGAAGGCTATTAATGATATACCGGTGTCAGGTTTGTCCCATTATTCTTGGTGGTTATCAATGTTTTTTTTATCAGATTTCATTTGTCTGCTCCAGGTATTCTTTTGACAAAAAGAATGATCCTCTAAAAAAAGCTACTCCTCAAGAGAAGGCACAATAAAAGAAAATAGGATGCGCAGACTCCGCAATACTACAGAACTAAGTATGGAAAAGATCCACGATCACGGCCAGAAATGCATGCATGGTCTAATAAATTCATGGAGACAGGAACAGTGTTGGATAAAAAGAGGAGTGGATGTCCAAGAACATTTGAAGAAAGCATTGATAGTGTAAGACGAACTTCCGCTCATTCTCCCACAAAGTTTATCCGGACTACTGCCACACAATTAAAGTTCCCACGTTGAACAGCGCACGAAGACCTGCACAAGAAGTTGCGATTGTACACTTGCGAAGTGCAACTCTTACAGGCCCTCGAGTAACAAGATGAACCAAGATAAAAAGAGTGGGCAGTTGTAACGTTCAGATGTTCTAGAGTGGTGAGTTCGCTTTCCTTCTGAACTGGTGGGTTGTCTTCAACAGTAGCAGTGGAGCAGTCACAACGGCTGAAGCTCTGAGTTTAGATCCTGTGTACAAGCCGACGCTTCAGAACTCTTCCTGAAAAGTCTACTTAGCTAAATTCATCTGCTTTTATGAAGGTGTCTATGGAAAAGTGTGTATTAACACGTTTGTTGCAATTGCCTGATTGGTGTAAAACTTCACTTTGTACGCATAGTCACTAGAAGGATCTGAAAAAATTACAGAACCTAACCTAAGTGACCCACCAGTGGGTCGCATCGCAACAAACGTGTTGAGCACTGCAATTTCTTTGTAATAATGCCTTTTGTGACACTAGTGTTGTTCAGTAGAATGATTGTAAAAAGCATTGTTTAGGGTTTGGGTTTTCAATGTGTAATTTATTTACCTATAAAAGCAACAATAGTGAAGCTCGTATGTGAAGGAACGGAGTGGGGCGAGAGATAGCGGGAATCATTCGCTGCCTCCGAACTTTCGACCTCCCTCTTGTGCGTCTTCCGCTTAGTTTCCATCCATAGTAACGAAGCCTCTATACCTGATACTATGCAGACTCTACCTACAATTTTTCCTCTTTCTAACACTGAAGAACTTTTTATCGTCTATTGCGATAATATTACAAATTACGTAATTGTTCAGTTATTTAGGTGTGTATGTATAACTTCGGTTGCCAGTCAATTTGTCTAAGTGGTAGCCTAAATTTGTATTATTTACTGAAACAAGTTCCATTGAAAAGGAGGTTCGTCACAGCAGTTATGCTGGGACAAATCTCTGAGGATGAAACATTCCTCACACGAGTTTGTTTTAGTGATGATGCCACTTTTCAGTTGTCAGAGTAACTGAACAAACACAAAGGGGGAATCTGGGAATTAAAACACCCTCACGTCACTAGGCAAGCTCAGCAAAGATAGTCCAGAAGTGAGTGTTTGGTGTGGGGATCATGTGCAATCAAATCATTTATCGTTTTTACATTAAATAAGGTAAAAGCAACTTCAATATCTAGTTTTCATTTTGCAATCATTTCAATGTATGTATTGTTCATATTCTCAGTAATAAATTTGCTGAATTATAGAGACTTGATGCACACCCTGCAAATGAACCGAAAATTTGCAGCTGATGTTTTTTTTTGTTATGAAGTGACCAATTTGCACTGATGTGAGCACTAGGGTTGTAGAGTGTATTCGGTTAGTTTATTATATATAGTACGTGTGTTATCTTTTCATTATTGTCAAGCTCGGGGAGAATTCGTACCATTGCTCAGTGACATCGAATAAACATTTTTTGAGAGCATGTTTAGGGTAACTTCTTGTAGGTGTAAGAGTTTAAGCATTGCTAAGTAATTGAATAATTGTGTGGACAGCATTCATGTGATCGAGCTATCAAACGAAAGGAAGGGTAGAATCAACAGGATTGTACCATTTAAATTCTTCTATGGAAATTTTTGCCGACTAAATAGGAAGATGGCCACTTTGATGGGATCCTAGGACTTCACAATTGGCGCCTTTGATTACCTAAGTGCGTATGACTGAAATTTTTCAGCGCTGTTGCAGTTTACGCTAATTCTTATTTCAGTATTTAGGATACTGATCTATTATTGTTAAGTGGGTCACATTCTGTATGTAACTAGTGCAATGCCCATTAAGAATTTGTTCCCAAACGAGTCAGTTTTGGGCTTGGGAAGAGAATCAGTTTTCTATCGGACGAACGTCCGATACAAAAGTCGTCTTGCTGTCGGTCTTGCTGCTAGAATATAGTCAAGTAGATTATTGCTAGTGTAATGCCTGTTAATAATTTGTTCCCAAACGAATCAGTTTTGGGCTTGGGAAGAGAATCAGTTTTCTATCGGACGAACAACGTCTTTCTTGCTGTCGAAGTCTTACTGCTTCTCTCTTACGGTTGGACACGTTTCTATCCATGTTGGCCTTTTTTGCCGGAATTTTATTCTGAAATATCCTCTATTATCTCTTTGAAGGTTTTCAAGAAAATCACAATTCTGAAAACAATAACTCAGTTTCCAAAATCTTTAGCCTTATACTATGTGGTAGCCAGGTTACTGGTCAAACTAATTTAAAACATTTCTTTTCGCATTATCGATTAAAAATATCAAAGCATCATGATGAATTTCAACAGAAAAAGGTCAAAAGAAAATATCTATTGGTAAAAATAAACAGATTGTGCAGTCTGGATACCATAATGCAAGTGAAAGGGAATTGAATTGCCACAGAAAAATAATGCAATAGAATGATTTCTTGTTTTTCTTAAGCTTTATTCTTGTTGCTATCAAAGCTATCGATTAGAAGAGTGTGACACAGACAGACGGGGCTCTTACTATAGTATAGACGAGTAACCTACGCGTGAAAACTCGCGTGTCGTTTACTGATTTTTTTTAGCTTGATTTGCCAGTGGACGCGGGCTTTGCGAAGGAGTTTCCACATTGAAGGATGTGCCTTTGGTATCCACAATACAATGCTTACAATACATGTATACTTTCCTCCTATCTAAATCTTCAAGAGCGTCACAGAGAGACGGACCAAGCATACAAGCAAGGAACAAACTGAGTTTTATTATACAGGGGTATGATTAAAAAGGTCGATATTTATCTCAAAGCTTCTTTTTGATAGCTAATATTTGTGGAGCTCATGTTAGTTGGTCTATACGATTTCTACGAAAACGACTCATCGTACGAGTATAAGTTATTGCTCAGCATTATCATATAATATGTACTGTGTTATTATTTGTCCGAAACTTTTTTTGCCTGGCCTAAAACGTAATTTTTTGCATTCTCTTTGTCAATTATTCCAGGAAATAGTGAGAATATCTTTTAAGAAGTTAGTGGTCTTTTTAAAGTCGTAATGATGCAAGTACTGCACACGGTCACTTTCATGCCCAAAAAATCATAAAATTCATCCTTTCGATATCTTCATGTCCAATAGGTAATTTTTTCCCTTAGATTTAGAGGCCACGCAGTGACGCATTCTAAAACCTCACAATGCCTGACATTTTAAAAGTCATGAGCTTCCTGTACGAAAACTCCCCAGTGTTTCAAACTTTCCCAACTGCAAACCAGGAAGCAGCTGGTGAGAATGGAACCAGCTTTACTACTGTTGTCCCTACCTTGGAAGACTTGGGGTCCAATTCCTCATTAAATGGAACTGAGGAGGACGGCAGTGAAATGGGAACCCAATTTCCATACCACATGCTAGGCTTTACTGCTGCCTGTGCCTTCATCATCGCCTTACTTGGGGCTTCCGGTGAGTTCTTGGCATAAACACTAGACAATTTGCGTGACACAACGTGCAATGCTTATTTTTTCTAGTTTTAGAACTACTGCTATTAACACGTTGCCTCCGATTGCCTGATTGGTGTAAAACTTCACTTTCTACGCATAGTCACTAGAAGGATCTGAAAAAATTACAGAACCTAACCTCAGTGGTACACATACGTACCACTTCGGAGTCAACGTGTTAATACTGAGTAGACAATTTTCGTGACACAAAGTGCAATACTTTTTGTTCTAGTTTTAGACCTACTGCTATTAATACTGAGGTGATGAGGTTCGATCCGGTAATATTTTATGTTGTTCGATTTGTTCATATTTGATGATTTTCAACATATATGATGAGAAACACGTTGAACAAACACCCACGTTGTCTGAGACAAAACCGGAGCTAGCTGTCCAAAAAGATTTATGAGCACACACTGTCAAAAACCCGAAGGCTCTTTGTGTAGTCTCCTCAAATAAAGACGTATTTGTTGAGGAATTATGATGAACAACCTACCTCAAGAACAGAGTATAGAGTTTATCTTTGTTCTGCTTCAGAAAACGCAGCGCACGGAACTCTTCATTGTCCATCTATTTTTCCCGCGACTAAAAAGTATTGTGGCTCGCTACTGCAGAAACACTCTGGAACAGATTTCATTCGTTATTTGATTATCAGATACTTCAATAAAGTTATCTCCAACGTTTGGAAAAGGCATCATTGATTCCCTTTACCTCGTGTGCAGGTAATCTTCTCACAATCATAGCGCTGCCGATGAGTCGCAGCCTCAGGACTACGGCCACGGCCTTTGTTGTGAACCTGGCTGTCGTGGAGCTGATGTTCTGCGTGTTTGTGCTGCCGCTGTCTGGTGCACAGTACACGTACCTCATGTTGTACAGTAAGTACAGCTCGTGTTATACAGCGAGTACAGCTTGTGTTGTACAGTGTGAAACTGACGACTGCTTGTATACAGGAACCAACGCCTAGCAATTTGATGCGTCTCACTCTCAAACGATTGACGGAGAATGCTCACTGTGAGAGAACAAGAAAAATTGTAGAGTTTTCCATGAAGATGGCCTCCGGTAGCCGCATATGCGATACCAGGCTTCAGGGTTAACTGCAAGCAGGAGAAAGCTGGGTGACTCTTTTATAAGCCACATGTTGATTCAACCGTAAAAACACATGAATATTTCATCATTATCTCGAGAGAGTGGCCATCTTGCTTGAGATTTAGTATCCTTTTCGGAGAGCATGAATAATCTAACGCTGTTACGAAGACCTGATAATTCCGAGCTTTATTCTTCAAGAAGAGACGACCAATCAGTGCATTGTTAGATAATTATTTAAGACGATATAACTTTGCCAAATATTCCTTCGCCCGATATCGTAAGCGTTCAGACTACGTAGTACTTGAGTTGTACAATCAACTGGCAGGATGGTTCTTGAATTGACTTGACTGGTTTCCTGCTGTGCAAATCATTCAAAGAATTTACTTCAGCAGTTCTGCATCTTCTGAACTTTTATGAAAACTGTTCATTAGGCAAATTGAATACAAACCATCAAAACTGTACTGAATTTCAATAGTCATATCAAGCTGAAATCAAAATAACTGCTCTGCAATCAGCAACATGAAAACTAATACTTTAGGAAACAAATGTAAATCTGGAGTAAAAATTTCAGCGAGATCTTAGAGAGGCAATCATTTCATCAAGTGCGTTGAAGAGTAGAAGCGTTCGAAAATGTTGTGCTCCTCCCACGCATTAAACTCTTCAATTAGACTACAGTAGAGTTCCTTTAAACAGGCACTCGCTGGTCAAGCTTTATATATTTATTCTTTTTTTCTCCTTTTACTGCTTTAAGGAATTGATATTGTTTTCCTTTTATGTCTAGCGTGTCTATGAATTGTTTGTGGTTTACTTGGGTGATATTAACAGGCAACTGCAAAGTCCTATGGGTGCCGGTTAAAAAGACTTCTACAGTATATTCATGTTAGTCGTGGCTGTTTTGAAGCTTCTTTTACCTGCAGGGGTTCAGGTAGAGTCAGCAATAATCGTTGTGTTAGAATGTTAGCTTTGTGCAGACAAACGTATGCACTTTTTTGAGTTTCTGTAGCACTTGTACGCATGAGAGGGTCGACGATCACAGACTTATCGTTATTCACAGGATGAGCGCGCCAAGTCATTTCCTCGATAGAGAGTTTGCTGATGGTGTTTGCGAAATTACTGATAAAGTCAATGTAAATTTATGAACAAGTTCTTCAAACGTACTTGCCCTACTGGGAATTGGAGATGTTTGTTTCATTAAGTGAGTTGTAGCTATAAGTTGGGTATTGGCTAGGATTGTTGTTCTTCTCGTAGGAGTGATCGAAAAATCAACCATGAGATTCTTAGTTTTTGTCACAATCGTTTTCTCACTTCATTTAATCGTCTGGACGAGGTGCTCACGCTGACTCGTGCGTCACTTGTGCCGATCAATTGAGACAATAAAACGATGTCTCTTTGTGTTACTTGAATAAAGCCTGGCAGTCACTGTGACAATTGCCTTAAATGAATGGAGAAGGTGACGACCATATTCTGACCCAATAATCTCCTTAGTTCCAATGCAGAAACTGACATGACGAGATGAAATTGTTAGAATGTGTCTGCGATTTCGCACATGCAATAATGTCAAGTTCTTACAAATTCTTTTAAATTGTATTAAAGTATATTTAAAAGGATGATTCTGATACTGAGTATTTATCAGCCATATCTCTGAAAAGTACACGGAAAACAGTAAAAAATAACTTAACAATTTGAACGCACATTATGAAAATAAATTTCGAAACCGAATTCACTAGAAAAAAATAGGTAGGGCATCCAAGAACTTGTGAGGGTGGAGCTAACTCTCTGGACAATATCTACTATCATATTTAACGCTGTGGAAATGTGATGACTATGCAGTTTGTCTTCGCGTATTTATGGACCTGCAGCCGGTAGCGGAGGAATGATTAGTAAATAAAATTGTTATCAAATAAATAGCATGTCGAGGAGAAAAGTGGTTGTGCTTTCAAATGGAAACTTGTTACAGGACAAAATTTTGACATCGCCAAAGATTAGTCCAGAACTGCAGTCAAAAAAGGGATTATTTTTCTGCCTATTTCATTTGTTAGCACGATAGCTGTTGAGTTTTCTAATCACGCAACACGATGGGAAAACCTTTAAGCGGGGTATCTTAATGAAAAGCTTAAATGCATGGATGATTTAACTATATAACGAAAAAGCAAAGTAAAAAATGCAAAAAAGTTGCACGATCATTTGTAAATATTGATTTTCTCTTTCCAAAACCATGTTTATTTTTGTTCTAGACAACTGTAAGAGGAAGTCGATTTGGCGGTTTTAATCAAAAATGCAAAAAAATACCTTCATTACCCCTGAAATCTCCATTATTTTGAAAACTATGCCGAAAGTACACTAATAAAATGTGTTCTTAAATCCAATTTGACCTACTATGTTGCGCTTAGTTTCGTCGTACCATGTATTGAAGCTTTTCACTGAGATGCTTCCCTTTAACCTTAGATGTTTTGGTATCTTTACTTAGTTTTCCATAGCCTGACTTGTTTCCAGTCGTGTTTCAAGTGACTCGGATGTGTGTGTGTGTGTTCCATGCGTCTGTGTTTAAGTTAGCATCTTGATGAGCAGACACGAGCCTGTTGTCTGATCGGGCTTGCATCTACTTCACCGTAATGAGATACGCGCTCACGCAGGTCGAACTCCAGACCATCATGGCAATTGCGCTTATGAGGTGCGTAATGTTTGAATTAGAGCTCATATTCTAGTATTTCTCTTCTTAAACTCACGTATCAATGTTTGGTTGTGCTCATGAGGTGCGTAATGTTTGAATTAGAGCTCATATTCTAGTATTTCTCTTCTTAAACTCACGTATCAATGTTTGGTTGTGCTCATGAGGTGCGTAATGTTTGAATTAGAGCTCATATTCTAGTATTTCTCTTATTAAACTCACGTATCAATGTTTGGTTGCGCTCATGAGGTGCGTAATGTTTGAATTAGAGCTCATATTCTAGTATTTCTCTTATTAATCTTTTGTATCAGTTAGATATTGTTACTCTGTTCAAAGTTATCGCTCCTTCTTATGGAAGTACGATCAAGGCGCTTCATCATCAGCGTCTCTTGAAGACTTAGCGTACCTCGGGGTGTATACAAGTATTCATAGTATGTACTCTAGTGTGCGGGCGCAACTTTTTTTTAACTAAAAAATTGTGATCGCAATTGCGGCTGCAACTAGGTGCGGCGCAATTGTCGAATACTACTAGAATGGACCTAGTACTTTTATATGAGTATTAAGATTCACTCCGGGAGATCTGTCTCGACTAGTGAACTATAAGAAATCAACGCTGAATCTGCAATGCACGTTGCGGGAGCGTATTGTTGGTTTTCTTCGGTAGGTATGATCAAGAAGTTTTCCTACTTCTCGTTCTCTCTTGTTGGGGACGCCAGCATTTAGGCCATCCGGCACCCTTCTTCAGTGTCGTTTACACTTCAAATTTTACATTTTTTAATTTTTCGGGTCGTTATTACGCTTCCTGAAATACTTCTTACGCAATACGGTGGTCAAACCCTGTGTGTAATACAATTATGAGTCGTGATTTCGGTACTCCGGGTTCCAGAAAGCTGCGACCAATGACGTCTGTTTGCTGCGGAGTGTGAGTGTTGTTATATCAGGTGCGTGACTCTATTATTATGAAAGTGTGGGGCATTTTTGGGCCGATGATTGGGCTTGTGTTAAGTGTCAAGTACAATGTGTACGTAATATATGACACTATTGTAAAGCACCCGCTGCAGGAGGATGTCAGCTTTCCAACCGGGTGCACTGTATCATTAAATAATTAACATCTTGCATGATCTCAAGTGGTCGTTGAATTTGATATTCGCTTACGATGATAAGTTTCGCGCTCATCATCATTGTCTTATCTTCCGATGTAATTTTAGCTGCGGTCCTGGTATTTTTTACATCCCTACGTTACATGTACGTAAAATACCTGCTAGCATTTTTACCGAATTTACTGTGAAGTTAATAACATACCAGGCATAACGTAATGACCTTGAATGAGTTCAAACGCCACCCAGAAGTGCGGCATTATCTGAAAGTGGTAAATTGAAGTTAAAAAATTACGCTGACTTTTCTATTGTTAATGTATTAGTCATTACGATTCTGTAGAACAATTTTTTTTAAATTGTGTCTATTCTTACATGACGTGATTTAAGTTCACAACCTTATCAGGAACCTGTACTGATTGACATCAATCATACAGAATTGACAGCGTAATTTGATGCTGGTTGGCAGAAATTATAGTCGTAATTCTGCACCTCGATGCAATTTGGTGCAGTCTCGCATTGGCAATATCCTTCATTGAACTGAGTAACTGTTCCGATTCTCTGTGTCAAGTTCCTCAATTGTATAAATTTTCATCTGAGGCTTATTTTTATCCAAAAAATAATGTGTGACTGTTGTAACACGATGTAACTGATGTGACATTTAAGTACGTTTTCCACGTAATATACAAAAACTAATGTTAATTGTTCGACAACTTTCTGAAAACAAGCATCGGAAAACTGAGAAACATTTACTTTGTGAGAATTTTAGCAAACCATTGTATGCAATCAAGATAATTTCTGAAAGAACGCGATTCACAGGGTAAGGAATGTATTTCCTAATGCATATCTAATCAGTTTTTGTGCAAATACACCTGGTCGACTGAAAAAAGAATACTTCTTATACTACGTGTTAATAAACAACATTGATTACAATTATTACTGATTATTCATTTCCTGCACTTCATGAAAGTTCGTATTTGTGTGCTTATCTTTTTGAAATGGTCTCGCACGCAGGGCCGTGGCAGTGTCCTGCATGAACTTCTACAAGAGGGTGAACACACCCGTTGTTGTGGGGGTGTACATCGCACTCATGTGGGCCTACTCCTTCGCTCTCAAGATACCCACTGCCTTGGGGGTGAGTGTTATTGTGGTCATGGTTAGTTTTTTCATCTCAAGATATGCATTGCCTTCAGGGTAAGTGCCATTATGGTCATGCTTAGTGTTCATACATACCATTGACACTGTTTCCATTGTCCCTGCCCATGTTGGGTCAGCCTTATTTTCTCGTGATAGTTTCTAATAGAATTCGTTCGTGTGACCTTGTTGAAATAAGGATAATGAAAAGTTTAAAGGTGTTCAAGGTCCTTACCAAAATACTGATGCACTTATTGTCGATATTCCTATTCTAAAACGCTCTTCGAATGAATTGCAGTGCTTTGATATTCAAATGCAGAGTAGGAATAATGAAACACTTGTTACAAAATATTATTGATGTACTATACCACATTCAGAATAAATCTTAAATAAAAAAGGTCCATTCGTACTTTTCGTGATTGAATTTTTTTTAAATACACAGTGTTGGTGCAGAGATAAATTATTAGCAATGCTCACGCTGTGATCTGGTTTGAGTTCACGAGTTAACCATACACTGCAAAATTTACAGAGATTTGATGATTGTACCTCACATTACACTGCAAATTTTCGATCAAATTTGAGGTATTTTTCATGAAAATGATCATAAAAGGACAAATATTAGTTCATCATAGAATCCCAAAGATATTTATAAATTTGATTATTAAGGAACATATATTTTTATATTTTATGAAGAAATTACTGTACTTGCTGACTTCATCTAATTATATACTTCAAAACTTCTTCAACAATTATACTTTTGAATCCCCAGACTAATTTTGCATTCTAGATACACGTACATTTTCTGACCAACCTTTACATGCATTCCCACTCATCTATTATAAACTAGGCAGGTATTCTTGAGGTTATCATTTAAACACAAGAGTTTTCGTGTTAAAACAACTCTCCTACACGACGTAAGAAGCAACAAACTGATAAACTGTTTCTCTTTGTGTATAATTTTATTTGGAAAGAGACCAGCCTATTGACCTAGGGCAAAAATGACAGTAATTGTCTCGAAAAACGAAACAAATGTACGAAAAGTCATTATTTCATTATTTTTCATGAAATTGGAAGAAAGTACAACTAAGCTCGTAATATTTTCTCTCTAGCATTCAACTTTTCATAATTCTAAATTCACATGCGAAATTCACCTTTAGAGCACGAGAAACTCATGTCTTTGCACAACTGTCCTTGATTCTTTGCTACCATTTCCAAAACTTCTGTTGGTAAAAAGTACGTGCAGATAAATTGAAAAATATTGCGCTGCAAACCGCCGTAAACGGAAATCTCCGACCTAATGTATTACCTAATGCACATATAAGTTTTTGAGCAAATAAACGCCAATGATTTCATATATAATTTTTCCCGTATATTTTTTCACTAAAGTTCAAAATCGCAATAAACTTTATAAAACTGTCTATGTGCAAATACTTGTACGCAGATCACGAAAACCGGATCAGTTTTTGTATTTCATTTTTCGCTAACGACTAAAAAATTTTTGTTGGTAAAAAGTATGCCCTAATACATTGGAAAATGACTAACCGTCTTAAACGTAAATCTCTGACCTAATGAGTTTCGTAATACATATCTAATCAGTTTTGTGGCAAATAAAAGAAAACATTTGTTCAAAAATTTCGGAAAAAAGTAAGGTTGTTTTTTAATAAAATATATGAATTTCACGAAACTCCGTCTCACTAATAATCACGAATAACGCATCAATTTTTGCACAACCATCTTAGATTTTTTGCTAGCGAATCTCAAATTTTGATTGGTAAGTAGTAGTAGTGTGGTAATCTTAAAAATGTTGCATTTCTGATTGTTTTGAACACAAATCTATGATCTAACGTGTTTCTTAGTACACTTCTGATCACTTTCTGTGCAAATAAAGGAAAAAAAATTTGTTCAAAATTTTTGAAAAATAAGGGCCTCATGTTTTTTTCATGACAAATAAAAATTGCACGAAACTCCGTCTGTATGCACATATTCGTGCGTAAATCTCGCAAATGATTTTTCATATGATTTTTCGAAAAAAACGTAAGGCGTGCGTAAAACACGAAAAACGCATCAGTTTTTGCACAACTGTCTTTGATCTACGTAGAAATATTTGCATCTAGACAAAATTTCATAAAATTTAGAGCGATTTCGAATTTTAGAGAAAAATTATCCCATACGATATTTTTTACTAAAATTTTAAATCGCTCTAAACTTTGAAA
Source organism: Trinorchestia longiramus (assembly GCA_006783055.1). NCBI lineage: Eukaryota > Metazoa > Arthropoda > Malacostraca > Amphipoda > Talitridae > Trinorchestia > Trinorchestia longiramus. The sequence continues at coordinate 80,897 of VCRD01002197.1, read as the reverse complement.
CTCCGTCACTACGCAAACATTTGTCTGCTGATCACGAAAAACACGTCAGTTTGTCGCACAACTTTCACGTTATTTATCAACGTTCTTGTTACTGCATGGTACATGTTAATGCTCAATTGATGTAACAAGACTGTGTGATACCAGGCGTTTGGCCGGTATCGCTTCAACTTCAACACAATGGAGTGCGACATGGGCGTGGATGAGGCTTCAATGAAGGCACGCAAGTGGATGATCATCATAGAAGCCATTGCGCCGGTGGGACTCATCATACTTCTCTATATATTCATCTTCGTCATGGTGAGTAGATGAGCTTCAAGTTTAACACTGGTGGTAGAATAGAAAGCTACATCAATGGTTATCATCACACAAATGTGACGGTTCACTGAGTAAAATTTTGACGGCTCACCCATCATTTCGATTTGTTACGTATACCATCTAATGATGGGTAGTTAGTAATTTATTCATATCGTTATGAACGTTTTTTCCTTCTTGTTGATGATGATACCTAAGAACAAAAGAAAGATTTCCTAAATACACAGCACATGAGATGAGAAGAAAATTATTTTTTATGTTCATTTTTTGTAAAATACTGTTATGAATATCAGAAGTTCGAGGGCATTTTATGCTGCTATAAATGAATAGCAAAATTAATGTTCTATTCGGACAAGGTTTGCAGGTGATGGACAAGAATGCCCAAAGCATTTGACACGGACATTTGGGTAATTATCTAGAATGAATCAGGGTACGATATTCATGAAAATGACATTTTATGCAAAAACTGATCACGATAAATATTCAGCATCTTAAGAATAAAATAAGGCGCTTATGAAAAGGCAAAGAGACATTAATGGGCACTAGAATATGAAGATGGAAAATTTGATATCACGAGTTTTACAGTTTGGATTCATCAGTGCCATGATTCATATTTGTTGTGATACGTAACCGTTAAACATTTTAAGACATTGCGAAGCAGATGACTGTATACATTGTACAGGGTCAGGCAAAATGATCTGACACATTTGTAGGTTAAATGTGTCAGATCATTTTGCCTGACTCTGCATAATTTACCCAGTGTTACGGTACAAAGTTATTGAAGTATTTGTCAGGAGATTTCTATAGAATACCAATGAATTCATTTGTTCCTAAGCAACGCGTGCGCTACTCCTTATGCTAGAACTGCATGTGACTCTGAAGGAGGCCGTGTCATTGACGATATTTTGCTGTATGGGACAATATTAACAACTCGCTCTGGTTTCCTCAACTGCAAGCTCATGAGACGGTGTCGTAAAAGAGCGCAAAGATTTCAGAAACGATGGCACGCCGTGGGATCCAACAGGGCCCAGACTCCGGTAATTCGTACTGTGCACGCCGCATGAACATGTATGTGTTTGGCACCGTTGCTTAGTCACCCCTAGTCAATGTAATCAACCACAAGCGTGACAATGCTTTAAACGTTTGCACGAGTTTAATGTGCGTGAGCTCCTCCAAGCCAACGGAATTGTTGTACTCGAGGGCTTCCGTTTAACAAGTCCTGTCGTGCATTACCTGTTCGAAAACCGGAGCATGGTGGTTTGGTAATCTTGCATGATGGTTTGGTAATCTTGCATGGTGGTTTGGTAATCTTGCATGATGGTTTGGTAATCTTGCATGATGGTTTGGTAATCTTGCATGATGGTTTGGTAATCTTGCATGATGGTTTGGTAATCTTGCATGATGGTTTGGTAATCATTCATGATGGCTCGGTAATCTTGCATGATGGTTTGGTAATCATTCATGATGGCTCGGTAATCATTCATGATAGTGTGGTAATCATTTTCATGTCCCTGTAGTCCTTAATGGCCTTGGCCTACAACAATGTATTACTGTCGAGACGCACGGTCATAAGAACTTGTCACAATTACAGAATACAGACAGATGTTCTCGAACGAAAAAAAGGGCTTCATAAAATTCGTTCTTCAATTTTGTGTCGAGGCTGTCTTGTTGGAGGCAAAATATTGAGAGGGTACGAGAGTATTTCGTTTAAAACAATCATACAGCTACGATATATGTATATACATATATCATAACACATAGTTTATTAAATATATTATATTTACCATGGGAAAAAATGCAAGTAGTCCACTAGTGCTTTCCACCCTTCATTTCTGTCGCTTTTTTGATGGCGTGTTCATAACCCAATTTTTTTCTAAAAGTATTTGCACCTCGTAATTAGAGCATTTGTTGCACTTGATCCATAAATATGGTTGTCCATGAATGAAATTGCTTCTCTTCATTTTTATTCGATCACAAAACCTTTACTGTTTTGAAACACCAGACTTGCTCACCTCTAACTGGGATAAACTATTTACAGGTACTACTCCAATTTCTCTAAGCTTGTTAGCTTCTTTTCAAGCAGTAAGGATGTATCATAATTTATTTTCTCTGCTTAAGGTACCCTCTTGCCGAGCTCTACTTGAAAAGTCCTGCTATACCTATCGGTTTAGCCTTTCCATGTCTTAACACGTTGACTCCGATTGCCTGATTGGTGTAAAACTTCACTTTGTACGCATAGTTCACTATAACGTACATGAGAAAACTCGTACTACTCACAACTAATTTGGTCTTCTGAAACAAATTTAGCTTGCATCGTGCTGTTTTTTGGAATAGAAATCCTCCGATTCAGCTCCGGACTGTGCAGGCACAAGCTCCCGAGTAATGCTTCACACTTGCTTTTTCGGTGATCAACGCACGGACGTGTTGTCACGGGCCTTTGAACTGAAGTACGCAGGTCACATTAAGCCTTGTACTCGTATTTCACTTTTTCTTCATTTCCTGGGATGAATCGTAACATGTCGAAAAGTTTTAACAGTACTTTTTACTAGTTTCAATGAACAAAATTACCAATTTGTATTAGTAAAAATTATGGCAAGAACGATGTGTTAACATTTTCATAATTTGATTTCTAACGTTTGAGTGATATTTTATTAAACTCTCCGTCTAAATAACTTTGCTAAACTAGTTTTTTGCGTGGTCTCGATCTTACTATTGAGAAACAAGACTAATGCTGTTCTTGAGGTGCTTCGGTATTCTTTCTGTAAAGATATATATATATATATATATTTTATTATTTACTTGCTTTAAACGATGGCACTAATACTATATTCATGTTTCGATTATAAAACTTATATCAGATTGAAGTTACCTTCGGCATTTGTGAGTTCGACTAAAATGATCCCAGCTCATTCTGTGAAATTCATAAAAGCTTCTCATTTCCTGACAACAAAGCGATTGACGACATTCATTCTATCTGCATTCAATGTTTAGTATTTCTGCTGGTGATGGCGAGTTAAATTATTTTTGAACTTATTCAATAAATTTAAAAGCTTTCAATACATGAGTTGAGCATATCATATTTGCCTGCTCACTTCATGTTTGTAGTATGCACGAGTAATTTGAACTAAATGATCACGATTTCTAATTTGACTTTTATTCCCAGGTGAAACTAAGCTCCCAGAGAGTGTCTCGCGCCACAATCCGACGACCGATGCCTCCTGATACGAGTGAGCAAGACTTCAGCGTTATGTGAACTTAAATAACGTTCGAATTTGTCAAGCTTTGGCATTGTCTGATATTTTATGATGTGATATCTTCTCTTATAGTTTATTCACTATAGTACCTACTTGCTTGAAATTCAGCCCCCAGAGTTCCAAGAATCCAGGGTGGTGATAGTTATTTCTGGTTTAAGTGGGTTACATGATGTTATTCTCCCCTCCTGAACGTACTTTCAAACCAGTGCCGATGGATTCTTTTCAGCTACTTTCTAGACAAATAGGAACATGTGACTTTATCTTAATTTACAATTGTTTTTTCCCTTCACATCAAGCTTTATTAAATGCGAAAAAGCTCTAATACAATGAAACTCGTGAAGGTACTCGAGTTGAGGACGACCCACTACCCTCAGGCTCCCCTCACATGGAAGATCAGGGAGGAGAAGAGCTCGGAGAAGCAAACTCACTCAAAAGCAACAACCGCAAACTGTCATCGTCGAGCTTCAAGAATCTGAAAAGGATGGTCTCTGAGACGAGCTTCAGGAGCACTTTGTGAGTTTTTAGCATTGAATGCACAAATCATTGAGTTTCATTGTATTTAGAGGTGGTCAAATCCGAAATGAGGCAATGAAGAGACTACAAATAGCAAACGTAAAATCTTTCCATATACGTGCAACTATGAAATATTTTTGGTAAAGCGGCGTTAAATTTTACAAAAAACGACGCACTTAGATTAAAAACCAAATATAGAAAAATTCTTCAAACTGAGAAACTTTATTTAGTTAAATTAATAGAAACCATGTCGGAAACAAAATTCTTCGACGTCACCCTCACTTCTCGGTTTGTGCCTCCTGTATTGTACCTATTAGTTCAAGAATGACAAGTAAATCAGCGAGTCCTGATGCCGTTTTGAGTTCTGTTGTATCGACAACTTGTTCTTGTTGGGTAAGTAGTCGATTTTTGAATTCCAGTGCAGGGTAATCTGCTCATGCAGGGTAATGCTGAATAGCGTCCCTATGTAAGAAGTCACTATGACGTCTCTCAGAAGTGTCTTGTGCTACATACAAACATTCAGTAGCACTAGTAGTGAGAATCTGTTGCAAATTTTTGACTATGAACAGGACAGAAGAGGCTGTGAGACAAGCCTTGAAAATTTTTTTTGCTACATGGCTGTCACAGGAGTATAAAACTTCCTTCGAAATGTTACTAAAAGTTCTGAAAAGTTTCCATTTGAACATATGTTAAACATTTTCAGCAAGAAACAGTCAGGTTCTTATGTTTTCTCTCAGCAATGCAAGCTTTCAGGATGAAATTACGATAAATCTCTATAATTAGTGAATAATTCCGACGTGAAAAGGGAAATATATTTCAGTATTATTGAGGCAAGTTCTTTCAATATTTTTTTGAATGCTTACAAATTATTTCCAGTAGAAAAAGCTTTCAGTATGCAATAACTTTTACTCCCTCTCTTTTCGTCTTGTGGTCGAAATTTTTTATTGCTGATCCGCTTTTGCCAGTTTGAAGTTTTGTGTTTCTAATTCTTGCACATTTCTCTTAAGCTGGCGTGTTATAGGAACACAGCTGACGTGTGGACGGTGAGAGCTGTATTTTTCTGGTGCATGATTTACGAAGCAGAAGTGACTTTGGACACGTTTTATTAATACGGTAGTTCACAGAGAATATTACAGTGTGTGTAAACAAATAGAAATCATGCTCAGAAAGTATTAAAATCATAAGGAGAATGTCATCCAAATTGAAGTATGTATGGCAATGAAAGTCAAAAATATCAAACTGACCTGAGTTAAACGTGTCCAAAGGCACCTCTGCATAGCAGTCAGTCGTTCCTGCATGTGACGTTGTGCCGCTTGCTCCTGTTCGTGCTTACCCTATTTTTCTTTCAGTAGAATTATCAGTTTTAGGGTAGAAAATTCAGCTGATTAAGCTAAATTTCAGCAGTGAACAATGAACGGTAAAACTTGTTCCTGTTAGATGTGACATTGTTATAATGGAAATTTCACGTGTAACATACAAACAAATCAACATGACAATGTGCATCTTAATTCGCGAGCGTTTCAAAATTTATCAATTTCATTCTCATAAAGAAAATCAAAACATTAATTTAGGGATTTAGAAAATATTAGGTCAAATCCAGTAGTCACTTATCATAAAACAGAACGTTAGAGCAATTATCAATTTGTTAAACAATACATTCAGTATGGGCTCATCATAAACGGCTGCCAGTAATCGGACCTCGTTAGCACGACTGGTGGACAAGTTATCTGACACAAATACTGGGACATGTCTCACCAAGCTAATAAACTATCAGTCTCATAAAACACAGAGTTGTCACTCAATTAGTAAGTTATCGGTCACACGAAATACTGTGACATGTCTCACTAAACTCCTTTTCCCTTACTGTCCCAGTCAACCAATTCAGGCGACTGACAGACCTGTCATACTTAAATTCTTTTCTGAAACCCTTCAAGTTCTTCTATATATTATTGAAAATAAACAGGAGTCTTTGTACTGATAATTACTGACAGTCTCAGCTGAATAATGATAACTGTACACAGTAATTGTTGAATGCCGTAATGCTTTACTTTATACACAAGAAAACCTTTTACTGTTTGGTATCACAATTTAAATAGAATATCAAAACTGTATAACAGGATTCTCAGCACCCATATTAATGCAATGTGAAATTGCTGTCATTTAAATGCAGTTTCTATTTCCCTAAATTTATATTCTGAGTTTCTGTATGAATATAGCTCCGACGATGAAACTTCTAGACCTTAATACGTTTGCCGCCAATGATTTATTACTCCCTTCTGTTCTTTTTATTATACGAGCGAGATTTCCCAGTGAGCAACCCATCAGCACTTCAACTGATAGCCTATTGGAGCACAACCAACTGACTCCTGTTATAACGGGTCACCCATGAGATATTAAATTTCGGTCGTTTGTTTCATAATAGCCGCATCAAGGGAAAGTATAGTACTTCAGTCATGACCGGCTTCTTTTGACCTCGTGACCAGTTTTTTCTATCACTTGCTGTATGTATGGTAAGGAAAGACAATCAAGCGTAGTCAGCCAGAAAACAAAAATAAGTGAGCAGTTTTGATTAATCTATCTAATCCTCACAATCTCCTCCAATGGTTATCCTCACATGTAAATACGAAAATAACATTTTATTTTTTAAAATCGTTTAGCGTTCCCACACGCCAGAGAAATCTAGCGGTGCTACGCAACATATATTCACATATCTAGAGGTATACTCTCGTTCACATAAAGAAATTGTGCTGAAGTCATTTTGATGTTCATTTACAGCATTTTATGTAAATAAGAGAAAGGTAGTCTTCCGCCTTGCATGTGTCTTGTATATTACATGTTCATCTCGAGTTGAACGCATGATTGTATATTTTCTATGATTTACGTTATTATTTTGCGCATGAATAAATTAATCGCTTAGTCAACTTTTTTTTAATCAGCTACATTATTCTGTTTTTAATGCACTAACTGAGAAATTATCAATAGAGGTACGCACGATGACCACTCTTTGATCAGGTAGGGTATTCTAAGTTACAAATTTTCAGTAAGAGCTACGTATTGGCAAAAATGGAATACTTGCATCACACAATACTCAAAAGGTTGAAATCATGAAGTCTAGTTAGATGGTAGACCAGTATAATAATTTTTCAGACACCGCTGGGGTGAAACACGTTGCTCATTACGTGTGAAGAGTAAACATCTCTTGGTGCCAGCCATAGATCACTGCTGTTAGCCTTCCATCCAATCAGGCGTGACCGCAGCCAAACTCTGATGAACGCAGCGCTGGGCCAGAAAAAACTGCCCAGACTGACAAATGAATAATTCTTGCTTTTATTCTATATTACTACCAAGAGCTAAGAATGCTTTGCTGGAAACATAATTCGAATTTATTCACAGTAACTTTAAACTTTCCCTGATTTTAAAGTTCCAGTATTTTTAAAATGATTATCCACGATTCTTGTTCGCTGCTTTTTGTGGTATGCCTTCAGTTTGGGTTATTTGATTATGGTGCCGATTTTGTTACAATAAATTCTTTGGATCAGTAGACTAGTTAATCCTTGATTATACTCACAAATATCTTTCATTTGATTCTGGGCTTGATTAGGTTTTAAAATGTTTTAAAATAGTGAATCGACTTTTGCTTTACGCATTATTTGACTCATCGTAAAAAATTGTACACTTACTACATCACTTGTTATGGAAGTGAATCACATGATAATGGTGTAAATAAGATTTTCTGTTATTTTTTCAGCTCACGTCGGTCATCGAACCTGAGCCAAAAGCTGTCAACGAGCAGAAGGGACATGCGCGTAGCACGTACGATTTTCATAATATTCGTGTTGATTATGGTGTGCAGCGTGCCAGTGATGGTAGTGCACATCATCGACCCCTTAGTGCAGAACAAGAACCGTTTTCTTGTCGTACACATTTTGTACTGGGTGCAGTACTGTGTGAACGTCTTCATATACGTGCTAATGAATCGGCAGTATCGAGATGCCTACCTGGATGCTTTATCAAAGTTGTTTCCATCGTGGCGTCGACATAAAGGCTTCATGTTCCCGTGGGAAGCACCAAGTGTGTCCTCGAAGCCCACAAATAACCCGAACAACGGTTCCGTCAGAAGTAGAAGAGGATCTCTTAAAGATGCTGCACAGAGAGACAGTGACGTGCAGAGCGGAGGGCTAGGATTCTCCAGAACAGGCCGACTTTCGGCTATACCAGAGAGGGGCTCCAGCTCTATTGGTAATGAATCTCTCGCTCAAGAGGCCCAGGTTCTGCCACTGTCCACACCTCCATTGAGTAACAGCAGAAGAGGTTCAGAGTCCAAATCGCAGAAAACTCCTGCGCCAACCGAGCCCTATTACGACGGAATAGACTCTCATCTAACGTCCATGCCCTGCTCTCCTTTTACTTACGGGCCTTCACATTCTACTTCCAACGAATTTACTCCTTTGGCAGAAACACAAAGCAGTTCTGAACCCGTAAAGCAGGCAATTATTGCATCTTCGAACCTGAAAACATTGCACGACAAATTGGATTCTATCAGCATCGACGAAACTTCTCCTCTTCAATCAATTGATGAAGAGGATGAACTACTGGGTGACGCCCCAAATGTACAATCAAATGAAAATCCTGAAACAGCTAGCAAGGATTTCTATTCGACTGTAAACGGTGTATCGACCGACAGACCTGCTAACGCTATTCCTGTTTAAAACTTTCCAAATGAATCAGCATGAGCAAAAGGACTACTTTCTTATAAATAAGAGTAATGAGATGGCTACCTTCCACTATATTTAAGCTCGAAGGATCCAGTTCGCTCAACAGATCTTTCTTCTCAGCGCTGCGCTTCGAAGCAGGTATTTCAAATTTAAACTCGCTGCTGTTTCGAGTTAAAGCTCTGATTTTGCTTGTGTTCTTTAGGCGTGGATGTATTGTGACGGGTGTCATGTAAGCGTGCCATACTTAACGATACTGTGATTATATGTATAAGGAGTTTTAAAAGCGTATATATACTTGAATATGTTATCGATGTGTATCACAGTTTAAGTAGTTGAAATATCCTCCAAGGAAGAGATCTGAGCAATAAACATGGAGTAAAATTTAATATTTATGTAGAAGTTATGTCTACCAAAAACTGCCTTTAGGTTTCTCAATATTTGTTTAGGAGACGTGTGAAACGAAGCTGGGTAGAGAAAGCGAAAAACACTACTCAGCACTGACGAAGCTCAGATAATACAGTAGAATTCCTTTGAACTGGCACTTGCTGGTCAAGCTTTATATATTTATTCATTGTTTTTTCTTATTTAACTGCTTTAAGCAATTGATATTGTTTTCCTTTTATGTCTAGCGTGTCTATGAATTGTTTGTGGTCACTTGGGTGATATTACCCGGCAAATGCAAAGTCCCATAGGTCGCGGTTAAGAAGACTTCTACTGTACCTAAATAGAATATTTAGTGCCAGAGCGCTGTGCGCGACGTAGCATTTGTCTAAGTTACACAATGTATAAGCTACTGGCTGTGACTCTCGACACCTCAAGCATAAAGAAAAAAAATTAATGAGCCACAGTCTTCAAAGAACAAAAAAAATCATTAGTGACGTGCAGAGCGGATAAAATTCACATGTGCTTCTAATTCGTACTCCTGTACAGTGTGCAGTACATAATCTTGCACATACTGCACCACAATTATGAATATCAGCCCGAAGTCATCCAGACATTATTTGATCTTTTTTTCGGATATTAAACTACACTGCAGAGAGTGCAAAATTGCGAACTCTCAAACTCTGCCCGACGAGGAGTTCAAAATTATTTTTTTTTTCATTTCAATAAAATCTGACTTGTCTCTTGCGAGCTACACTACACAAACGATATTAAATTTATTAGTATTGTAAGACTATTTTGTATTACACAGTAAGGAAACTTTTTTATAATCAAATTGAACCAAAGTGGCATGATCTCTTGAAAAATATTCTCGGACAGGTACTTAATCCTTGATGAGGTACTCCTTACAGAGTTAAATAGAGTATCGAGCTGGAAACGTCAACTGCAAAGTTTTCATTGAGAATGAGGCATAATATTTCTTTGCAAAGGAAATGTGTGTAACAGAATTGAGCAATTACTCACCTTGCAGAGAAGAGCAGTGTGAATATCAGCTCTTGTAGTGCTGGAATTGTTAGAGTTTAGGCAACCTTTGTTCCATTCTTGCCGCTGTCTCGGCGGTAGAGTTAGGTCCCTTCGATTCGAAACTGCTCAATCATTACGTAAAACTTGGGTTCTATGTTGCTTCGTATTTAAGTGAAGGTATACTTCATATTTACATATACGCAACAGGTTTGATATAAGCATTACGGCGTCAGTTGAAGCTTTTCTTGATTGTCAAGAACTGAGTTTGAATCAGTTTCATACAAACTTGGCTCCAAGTTTCATCTTGGTGCCAAATTTTCCATTTTGAGGAAGCAATTTGGTTATATTATAGTAACTGAACATTCTACGAAATGTTGGAATGCACGCACCAAAAGGTGCCATTGTGGGGAGGCACACAGCGTAAGTCATATATGGATATTTGAGGAATTCATACAAGTTTGTGCCTCAATAGTAGTCAACTCCGTAAAATCTATTGTTCTTACTACAATAGCGTTTATCTCCGTATTGCATGCATCATTATATTGCTCTTAAAGTTGGCTCCACGACCATAACGATATAATTTATCTTTGTAGACGGCATTCTGTACGATATTCATTTTTTTTAGGTTAAATGGATTACATTTTTACTACTAGTTTTCTTTCTATTCTCCTGTGGAAACTTAGACTTAACGATCAGTTATGGGTTCTGTAGTTTGCACTACCAGCCATTTGATTAAACCCTGCAAGGCTTCCATCAGTGCGGAAAGTCATCTGCAAGCCCATTAACCTACACGCCGTCGCCTGTAACCCCAGTCACCTACACGCCGTCGCCTGCAAGCCCAGTTACCTAGATGCCCAGTCACCTGCAAGCCCAGTCACCTACACGCTCAGTCACCTGCATGCCCAGTCACCTATAATACCA
>VCRD01002197.1:52620-69635 GCA_006783055.1 Trinorchestia longiramus | reverse complement strand
CGTCGCCTGCAAGCCCAGTCACCTACACGCTCAGTCACCTGCATGCCCAGTCATCTATAATACCAGTCACCTACACGCCGTCACCTGCAAGCCCAGTCATCTACAAGCCTAGTCACCTACACGCTCAGCCACCAGCAAACCCAGTCATCTGTAATACCAGTCACTTATTTGTCCAGTCACCTGCAAGCCCAGTCACTCATACGCCCAGTTACCTACACACCCAGCATTTCAACGTACAGGATCTGCATTAGTCATTAGCAGTAAACTAGTCGCTAATTATCTCCTTCACAGATACATATTCGTTTTTTTATACTTCTAAAACTATAGCTACCTCACAAACAACGCAAGAACTAAAGCTAATTAAAAATGCCCTTATTTACAATACGATGTTTATTATAAACACCGAAAAGTATACAAGTTGTACGTTGCAACCTAGGCAAGAAGATGTAATAAATATGACTTAGAAAAATTAACATACACTGAGCTTACAAACAAGTACATGATACAGTACTCGAATGATTTAAGCAAACTTTGCTATAGTTGTAATCCCTCTGATTACATAACGGAATGGAACAGAACATCATATAACAATCGCCCGAAAGTTATTCATATATTCAATGGGTTTTTATGTTTAGGGATGAATTTAAATTGCTTACGTTAAAGCCAGGGTATTCAACATACAGCGTCATGAGGCACTTTCGTGGTACCCGTAGAACCATCAATGTCATTTCAAATATAGTGCCTACGTATATACAGAATTATACATATTGATCACCGAAGCAAAGGTTAGACCCGACAAGATGCAAATGATGAATTCGCAGTTGTCAGACCACTAACACTATCTGAATGTACAATATTTAAAATGCCTTTTGGAGTCTTACATCTTACACTTTCCAACCGCAGTATATTCAACTTGGTTATAACACACCTAACAAAATAGTCAATCATAACCAAATACGAAACTAACACTCAATAATGAAATCTAGCTTCCTATCATGACAACAGCCTAATATTTGATCCACTTATTCGGGCAAACTTGAATAGTATAATTGCTTTTGCTAAAGAACCGGCACACATTCTCAGAAACAAGAACATGAACATGATTATGATGGGACTGCTAATGATCACGTTTAGAACAATCGTGGGAACAGAAATATACGGCTCTCGGGTTGGAGAACCAAGCAATAACCTCGTGCATAAAAATAGAAAAAACTAGAAAGTCTTGAAATTCAAACCAAATAACACTATAGCAACTGGAGCCACTGACTCTGCACTGGGTAGCTGTAAACACATCCTAAATTTATCGTGTTCACTGGGTACACTAGATAGGAAACAGCCTGACGGTGCACTTTTGACGGTGTATATCAAACAAATACAATTCAAACCAAGTTACTGAAAGTAAATCCCGTTAATTTTTCAAATAGAATAATTGTTCGAGGTCGCTCCTTGAAAAGATTAAATATCAATGAAACTAGTCCATTTACCATGCATGTCAATACGTACGAACATAAATAAACTTGCATGAAACCAAGTAATATATTTACTTGCTCCAGATGTCATTTCGTGACATTTTACGTCAGGTAGGCTGCTTACATTGTCAATTGAAATTCTTTCCCCCTTAATGTGAGGCATTGCAAGCCTTATGATATTCATCTCGTAATGACGCTCTGTCAAAATATATTACAACAGAAACTGCATAATAAAAACCCTATACTCGAAAGCACACCAAAATAAACAATTATTCAATGACTTGGAAAACATGAAGACCGTGCTAACGAAAAGTTTCTTATAAATAAACTTTGAACCAAACATTAAAAATATAAAAAAGAACCGCAATTTACCCCTTCAAAACCTTGCAACCAACTTTTACTAAAATGCAACCAGCTCATTACAATAACGAAGCCAGTGCTCAATGACCGGTTTTAGCAATGACATTTAAGCTAATAACATAATGTTACATTTTGGCGGAAGGGGCGGCTTAATAGTGCACTTATACTTCTGTACTGCTTTCCTTGAGGCGCGTGAATAAAGTAGCCTAGCTCGTAGAAGTAGGTGTACCAGTCAACAACTCGCTTATCGCACCGCAAGTTCAATATCATTGTACCCCAGCAATTTGTCAGTAATAACTGCTATAATCAGTTCATTATAAAGACAAGTTCGACAATCTTCATTATTATGGCAAAACTAAACATAATTCTGCTAATTAACACAAAATCTAAAAACAATACTGTGTATATTATGCGCTGTACAAAACCACTAAGAAGTTCTGTACAATCAATCTTACTCGCTAGGTTTGTACATAGTTGGTGAAAAGTCCCCCCTCTAAACTCTATAACTTGTTAAGTCGTTCACTTCTGCCCCCTATATTTGTTCAGTGAAAAGTCTAACGTAGCCTCGATTTAGAACGACAATTCATTTATTGGAATAGTTATATCTTCTCCCAATGTGCTGAAATGAACACGTTCGCCTTCTTAGTTAAATGTCACAAGAAGTTGAAAAATGAGGCCAGTATACTTGTTATGTTGCAGCCCCTGAAAAACCCCTACTCAAATAATGAGCATGCATTAAATTAAGGATACGTTATGAACCCAGTATACACATCGAACAATTCAACAGCTAACCAAGCATATGTAAAGTATTAAGAATGAAGGTAACAAATCTGTACCGACACAGATCAAAGAGTACATTGCAGTTCAAGAACGTTCGGAGTTGGTACGCCACCAATGCTTTATTTCTTTTCGTAAAAATCTGACCGTACCTTTTCAAGAAAATTGCTATTTAACCAATTCTGGTATCTCACTAAAATAAAGACAAGATATGGAAACAAACAAAGACCACAGCACTGTAAGTTTGCCTAAAAAGAAAAGTGATCCCGGACAACAGACACAACAATCGATCATGGGTGTAGTTCTAGAGACGTTACTGATTGGTTTGTCTCTCGAGCCCCCAGACAAGAAGTGCAGCTACGAAAAGAGGCTTCTAACATCGCAGCAACTTTCAAATATGTCTTGAATCAAAATCAACTTCATAGAAAGGGAAACTGCTTCTATTTTCCAGAAGGGTAAAAGTAAACGTTGGCGGACACGACGAGAAGAATCAGTGTCTCTGATATACAACACTGTAAAACACATTCAATGCAGAGTTTAGTGGACTCATAAGTAGAAAAGAGCGGTTGATATATAAAATTTCAAAATGAATAATACACACATGAAATAAATCAAAGAAAGATACATGATCGCTATGTTTACCTATTCTCTTCAAAAATGGCTCACATGAAACGAAATTTTTAGTGTATAAATTAAACGTTATAGAAGTTCAAGTATCGTTCCCATTACTACCATTGAGAAGCTACAACTTGAGAATTACCAATACCTTGATCCGAGTAAGAACGTAAACTGTACGACGTTGAAGACAACAATGTGCATTGTTAAATTATTTGGCGTAGTTTACCTCACCGTTTCTGCTTTGCATACTCCCTACGTTTTCTGATGCGAGGACAAATTGATCACTTTAAACCAAAAATACATCAGTTTAGTCAATCGTACACGAACGAAATATCCATATAAAAAATTCGTTTTAATTATGCCCTCAACAGTATTGGTAAAGGTTCGAATCATATCTACATACATAATATTTTCAGACATTCTTAAATCCTGGTACCTAAAACGTTAGACAAATATTACAAAAGTTGAAGTGAATAAACGCTTTATCTACTAATACACTCGATTCTCGTGCGAATCTACTTTTTATATTGATAATGTTGAAGCAATATTGTACGTTTTCAAAATATACGATCAACAACTATTAGTGAGTGTTACTTTTTTAACCAAGAAATAAATAAAAAGCGAAACATATTCCGGAGTTTCTAGCTCATTTACCCAGGGAAAGTATGTCATAACATATCAAAGTTTGGTACCTAAGTAATTTCATTTAAAAACAGAAGCTTTTAGATTAAATTGTTACAAACAAGTAGTTTTGAAAAACATCGATTCATTAATTAAATAGAACTACATTCTGCAGAGACGGAAAACAATCACTTCTGCAATTTTAACAAACAACTGCAAAGTATCGGTTGGTTCAAATTTAGAACTCGAAGAATTACTTCAGGAAGATGGTACTGCGCAGAACGTATAATCACAATATTACCCAATCAACATCTGGGAACATAAACCCAACAAAATAAACCTAAAACAAAGATATTTACCCAGAAAACGGGGTTATTTAATTTATTTTATTTCAACAGAAAGTTTCAAAGAGCTAACCCGGGATGATTCTACAGTACAGAAATGATGGAGGACGATTCTTTTTTACGAATCAAATTTAATTATATTAACGAACCAGTCTAAATAATAATAAAGCTACGCAATTGATGCAAGATATGTTTTATAAGCTCCCAGGCGATGACAAAGATTTAATTTTGCTTGCTCAATATTTCGTCTGGTGTACGTTATGTACTTTACTTGCCTGAAAAAAGCACGTTAGCGTACTTGAAAAAAATCGAGAAAACCTTTCTATCTCAAATTGGCATTTTGACCAGCAAAGGATTGCATACTTACTAGAGTACACTATAGAGAAACGCAAAACTTCAAGAAACATAAACCACTTAAAAATTTAGCATCAGTGAACACTCAAGAAAATAATACACCTTGGCAATCTCACTCCATTTCATGAGTCAAAGTGGCTGAAGAATCGTAGGACCCTTAATACAAGCTTTTATAACACTAACCAATAATAAAACAATAAGGCTTTATTAAATTCAAGCTTTCATAGTCTGGTAGCTTTTAATGATTGACCGTACAAACTTTTATAACACTAACCAATAAGAAACAATAGCTGTATTAAATTCAAGCTCGGTCCGCCAATTAAAGAAACGAGGTCAGGCAGGTTTCAATGACTTACCTCTATAGCCACACGGCAGAAGTTCTCTACCGAACCTAGGCACCTCGAGACAGAAGGCCATGAATTGATCCGTGCGGCACCCGAGATATATCAGCCCACATGACATGCATTCTTAATCATTTTCGTCTAAGGTGCACATTCTTTCAAACACTAAACACATTTGTTCCCCAGTGCTTCAACTCAAAAATCGGTCTACCTCTATCCCACTTTCCTTGTTTTAGATGGAATCACGTTCGTACCTATACGCTGTTCATTCCTTCATTCCGTGAGTTCTAATGACCTTAACAACCTTACGAATTATGTTATCCAACACCTTTATACATCATTCTTCACAAGAAATTATTTAATCTTTCGAAGCGTAATAAAGACTGATAACCTATAAACCCATGATATTCAGTGTTTCTGATCTCAAGGTGCAAAACAAAGGAACACAGGATGCTTCTCCAAGGAGATAATAACTACTTTCCTCCACGACAATGAGGTAGGATAAACCAGTGGCAACCGTGGGCAATGTAGCACACGTTTACGAAGTGAAACTCTGACCCAAAAAGCCACGATGCATGATTGAGTCGGTGCTTTACCGATTACTGGAATTACTTCTCTCGTCTTCGAACTCCCTTCTCTCTTTATGATACATGGGAAAATGCCTGCATATTGTTGTTAAATTCCCGTCACCGCAAATGAAAAACAATGTCAACGATACGGTGACCAAGTAATAAATTTAGAAAATTTGGACTACACCACCTGTTATCAGTTTCTTTAATATAAGACAAATCTCATTTATTTGAAAATTATCTGGCTCTTCAATCTACCTATTCTAAAATATCAAAACATATTATCCGCTTTCAAAAAATACACGTACTCAATAACACCTGGCAAATGAATCCTACATAAAGAACATGACACGCGGATCCACCAAGTTGAATGAACAGAAATTGAAGGAGCATGTAAGGACGTACCGGACTCATCTGGTATGACCATTCATGCGTAGTGGTATCGGAGAAGTGGTAGTAGCACCAGGCACAGTAGTGGGGGATGCGCTGGTGGTTGTGCCGTTTAGTGCACCTTCTTGTCGCTGCTGCCGCTGTTGCTGGATCATGTACTCGTCCAGGAGCTTGATGAGCGAGTGGCGCTTGAAGCGACTGGCCTCGTGCATCACTGCTTTCAACAGCCGAGTCCGGCTCTCCAAGCTGCCTTGCACTGTCGATAGTCGCGATAGAAGAGGGCCGTAGTCTGAAAGGAGCAGAAATTAATTTGTACATATCAACGATAGATGCACTCGTAGCATTAATTGACAAATTCTTCACACAGCCATACGTCTCATTGGAGAGTGACAGTATTCGATACAATGAACATAAATTACACTATAACAGCTTTCGTTTGTTTGAAAATGAAACTACCTTTCTTCCATAACGGTATCCGAAAGTTCATTACATTATCGAAGGAATGAAAAATAATTTTAAAATAAATTCAACATAATTCACACTTATCACTCACACGTCGGTTCGTCTTTTTCATAGCTCATTTTAAGCAACAGGCTAGTTGAGCAATGGTAAAAAGTGAGTGCACAAACTATTTCAACAGCTGTAACAACTCGCGACATTTAACTAAGCTGTTAGATGTCAAAACTCCTATACAAAACCATGTCAAAGTTTCGCAAAAGACCGTGATGTCACTAATAACTTACTTCTGCCTGGTCTTTTAACATCTTTGTAGAGGGATAGCAAGAGCAACCGATTGTGATTGGCAGCGTCTGCAGTATCCAAAAACTGAGGTTGGTTGACTCCACCACTACGTTGGGTGTTGCTTATAGGCTCTTGTCTCTGTAACGGTAGACCTATGCCTGAGCGCTGGTTTCCTATTGGTTCCTGTGTCGTCATAACAGAGTTCGAGCGAAGACTACCCAACCCATCTTGAACCTGTGACGTCACATTGCGCTGAACGCTGATTGGTGGTTCATGTTGTAAGGCTGGAGCACGTTGGCTTACGAATGATTCTTGTTGTGATGTCACAGAGGGATAGCCAATAGGTGGAGTAGGGGGTGAAGAGGGAGCTCTGAGGGCAGAAGAAGGAGGAGGGGTTGATGGGGAATGGGGAGGTGATGACGGTTGCAGTGGAGAGCTGTCCGGTGAGGGTAGCAAAGTCTGAAATAAATAAGAAACATAGGTTAGTGATGCTAATGCATACTCCAACTAAAAAAGAGCACTCCGCTGACGTGCGAGAATATTAGAAAAATACGTACTTTTTATGATGATCCGAGCTTTTCAAAATATTTTAACCAATAATAATAGAAAAAATAAAAAAAGAATTAAAAATAAATTTATCTCAACGTCAAATGAAACATATATTTAAAAAAGGTTACAGTGAATCCTTTACTTGTGAAGATAAATATTATTTTATTCCTAATTTAACTACAGCAGATACAGTAAGAGCAATCTCAGCGGTGATGCCCGGTATTAAGAGGCAGTCATCTAAGTTTTAGGGTCATGTAGCTTTGGAGAGATGGGTAAGTATCCGAGTTCTCAGGATGGTGTTATATCTGGTAGCCACACTTCACACAGCACTTGGAGTAGCACTTCAGCACCCCACCCACGCTGACACTCCATCAGGCATCAACGAGGTACACTCGGCCGCGTTTCAGTTATGTTCGTCCGCATGAGACGATGGTCTTACATGTCTAAAAGTCGACATTATGGGAAGTAAACATTTTCAAGTCCACAATTGGGCTTACACAATGTCTATAGTACCTCGGGCACATGATGATAAACATGGAAACCAATATCAGCGTTACTATTGTTAAAAGCAAAGTGTTCAAATTATAAAGAATCCAATAGCAGTAATCTTGAAAGCAACAACGATGACTACATGCAACGATTCTATTCAGAGTTTGGTCTGCAATATTTTTAGTCACTTTTATCCTTTTTACGAATACTGACGTAACACATACCGCACACGTAACACACAATTCTGCACTAATTCATGGAATATCAGTCAATGAGAAAACTGGCATAGCAAACAGACTTACACAATACACTTTTTAATGGAGGAGCATGAATTTTCATGTACTGGTAAATGTAAGACACATTGTTTGAAAAGCAGCTTTGGCTCGATTGAGAATAATTTTTTTCTTAGTGTACTTCTGATATGGTTTTTCGTTAACATTATACTTTACCTGTGTATTTAAGATTTCTGTTTTCCAGAAACCAGACTTCACGTTAATCCTATATTCTACTTTTTTTGAATTTAATAGGGAAAAAACTGAGAAAACCTCTATCTAGTTATATAATAGACACTGTACCTCCATCTCTGTCTATCTATCTCTCCCACTCTCAATCTGTTTGTGTCCATCCCATTCCTTCCAATCTATTACTGAAGAAAAAATATTGAGCTGAAATTAGAACAGGTATATTTCTGTTATAAGCATTCTATTGTTGATACCCAAAGCGACGGATGACCACAAAATACGCTATTTTTTCCGTTATTAGCCTTCTTCTCCTACACGGCCATGTTCGCGGTAGATAAGATACAGAATGGAAGTTCTGTATATATTCATAAAAAATATTCAGGTTCAGATAGTGCTGCGGGTCAAACTGACAATTGTATTTCATTTCGTAAATCCTTGATTTTATCACTTTTAAAAGAAGGAATTTCCACGCGTCATGTCGGTGGATAACATACGGAACGGATATATATATTCATGAAAAATATTCATTGAAAACAACAATTCATCGTAAACCCTCAATACATTCGTCTTGATAATAATTTCAAATCAGTCAAATCTAAACCGTAGAATTTCCACAGGAACTTTCTAGTTTGTAAATCATCTAGTCTCCTCGTGATTTCACCAAGAAAACACAAATTAACATCATTATTACCTATATTTTTAATTATCCATATAAATGCACTCTATATACATAGTCAATATTTGTTTTTACCAGAGTACCTCGTTTCTCAGAGTAATAGTTTCCTCCTACCAAGTTGAGAAACAAGGAGGGTTTAACACACAGGACGCTACAGAAGTAGTACACAGACCTGTTGGTTCTGCACTACAGCGAGAGGGGTGCGGGACGGAGTCCGTCCCTTCATGGCGTCTCCGGACAAGTCTCCGTCAATTGCACCGCCTGAAATGAACATGATTTTCTCAGGAACACATATGAACGATGATCAAATAGGTGAAATAGTGGGAGATGGCACGAATATTCAAAATATAGTGTCAAACTTCAAAAAAGAACTACCCAAGTGAGTAGTCTTTGAAAAGAATTTTAACCAAAGAAATTGACTAAATTCAGAATGGTGAAAGATATTCTACTTATATAATAGACAGTGCATCTCCATACCTCTTTCTCTATCTGTGTGTTTCGTCCCATTTCTTCTTATTTATTACTGGAAGAAAAATTATTGAACTAAACTCAGAACGGGTATACATACACGTATTATAAGCATTCTACTGTGGATACTTTGGGCGCCAGATTACTATAAAATGCACCATTTTTCCCGTTATTAGCCTTCTTCTCCAACACGGCCATGTTATTAGTTATTAAGATACAGAATGAAAGTTCTGTATATATTCATGGAAAATACCATGTTCTGATAGTACCACGGATAAAACTGAAAATGGATTTCACCTCATAAATCCCTATTGTTATCACTTTTAATCCGTGGAATTTCCCCAGGAACTATCTAGGCCATGTTATCGGTTGATAAGATACAGAATGAAAGTTCTGCATGTATTCATGACGAATATTCCTTTAAGACAAATAATAGACGGCATGGAACTCAGGTAGTAGCCCAAGTAACTGTTCGTATTTTTGCCTTATTCTATTGAAATTTGTCGTAAATCTTCAATACATTCGTCTTCATAATAATTATAAATTAGTGAAATCTAATCAAACTTATAACGCAATTATGGATCGAAAAATCCTTAATTTTACCACTTCTAAACCGTGGAATTTCCAGGGGAATTATATAGTATCCAGATAACTTATGAAAACATAGTTAAATATTAGCATTTAAAAAAACATTTTCCACATTTTGTTCGACCTCCGTTCAGATGCAACTCCTCCCCGTTTGTAGAGGAATTAGAGGGGCTGATGTGAGGGGAAGCTGGAGAGGGAGGCAGGGAGCAAGGCCCTCCCACAGTCCCAGGGGGAGCCAAACTCGCTATCACGCTGCCGCCTCCCACAGGGGGAGTGAACACAGCGGGTGAAGGTGCCATGCTATTCGTGCCTGCAGTAAAAGTTGCGACTTAGCCAGCCACTCAAATCTTTCCTCAGAAGCTAGGATACGTAAGTGATTTCAATACATTAACTCATTTCTGGGTCTGATGAAATCGCTCATGAAATTGTAGCAACTCATAACGAACCTTCCAAATACACTAGTGTACACACAAAAAAGCGATTATATTTCTCGACAAAAAACAGTTAGACCGGACTATAGGAATTGTAACTAGTATTGCCACTGTTAAAGGTGCACGTCTGTGTAAAAAGCAAGTTCCACTATGGCACCCAACATGACATTACAAGGCAGTTATAACAAATGCTACTAAATCTGCAGAGGTTCACTAGTAACGCTGTTGAGAAGCACGTTTAGTCCTCAAAATAAGTTGAATAGTACAAAGACAAAGATGAAATTATCCATGCCCAGAAAGTGGTGTTTAAATTCTGAAAGGTCGAAGAATTTTCACCCATCCCTCAAGTTCAAGTCAATGTAGATACAAGATCTCAGAAATACAGCTCAGAAATGCATCATTTTTGCGTTTCAACTGAGAGCTGAGCTACCATTTATCAAACATCAACGGCCAGACAATATCCTACAGAAAACCTTCAATAAACAAGATAAAGTGTCACACAAATGTTACTGTTTCTAGACTTGGAATTTAGGATACGTTTATTATCCAAAAACTGGAAACGATCACTTTAGAAAACATTCTTAATTCAAATGAACATTTAAGAGAAACACAACACGATTCAGAATGTGGAGCTTCTTATAACAGTGATGACAAATTTGATATCAACGAAGTTCAAGTCATTCATACGATTCAAAAAATTGAAGCAAAACTTTTTCCAAATTAAATTTTACAAAAATGAATCATTCTTGGCTTCTCAATTTTCTCGACGGATTGGAGACATGAAAGTACCGCCGAGATCCATAACGATCACTTAGTATCAAAATAAAATTACGAGAGAAGAAATAAGGGCAAAGCAAATAAGGACGGTCATAAGACAAACGTGTTGGTCTCCTTCTTATATGAGGAAAGTAAGGAGGAAAGTGGAAAAATAAGGCATATATAACGCAAAAAATACCTTCCCAACTGTTTCCTACAACAATAATAACAGACTTTTGTGATAACAATGAAGTGCTTAAGCAATTGAGACATCATAATCTTGCTCCATAAATGTTGAAGGTAAGGACTGCTTCGGAGAACAAACCAACGATATACAATTCATATAAACATGACGATATGTTGTATTCATAAAACTAACCATGTTTCCACTAAGTTGCCAAACTCTATTCAGGACTTATCTGTATAGAAAACGGAAAAATGAGATGGAAACTAGCAACATTACGTAGAAAAAACCTCACACTACGACGAGGAAACTTACACAGTACATTGAAAATCAAGTAAAACTAGAAGGAAATGTAGTTCAGTGAAGAGAACACATTACATTACTGTAAAAAATCTAACATTGCAAAGAAGTATAATGAGAAAGTGCACGTGTAGTGTTTGTGCATAGGTCAACAATAGAAAAAACAATTATTAAGGCGAATAAAAGAAACGTACCAGACAGAGCGGCGCTGGCACTAGTGAGAGGCTGTAGCAACGACGGTGGGGGCTGGGGATGCAGAAGGTGGGGATCATAAGAGGGAGGATGGGGAGCCAAGCGTGGGTTGACCACTGATGGAGGAAGGTGAGGAGGGATGTCCATAGAAGGAGGAGGAGGAGTATGTGGAGGAGGAGGTGGTGCAGGCGGTGTAGACACCAATGGAGGATATGCTTCTCCACTGTAGGGCAGGGGTGAAGATGGAGGAGTGAAGAGCAGTCTGCTATAACAGGCGTCAGCAGGAAGAGGACCCCTCTTTCTCTTGACGTTGGGCCTGAGCCCGGGCCCTGCCATAGATGATGGGCCAGTATCTGTGGCTCCTCTTTTGGTGCCCCGTCCCCCACCAGTGCCTCCTGCACCTCCCCCACCGGCGCCTCCGCCAGGTAAGTCCACGTCAGCTTCGTCAACCACCATCGACATTTTCTGTGAGTGAAATTGAAACATCAGGGTTTCCAGCAGGCACCGTGTAAATGTTGCAGCCTAATATTTGAAAAATTAGAAAATAAATTACACAAGAAATGAACGACACTTTTTCTACAGAACACCGTAATTTTGTTCAGGTACACTACAAGATGTACCGTACAACCGAACCAAGACTATAAGAATACTAACTCTACATCCGATACAATCAAAGAGAACACTGCTGAAGTCGTGAACAAACTAAGCAATAAGTACAGTCAAACTCCTAAAACTGAGAGAAAAGGTTTACCATGAAACTCAGAGGGCCTCTCAGTTTCATGACGACAAATAATTGCATCAGTTTAGCCGATAATGTAGTTTTCTTTCTAATTTGGAACAAATTTTCGCCGAAATTCGGATTAAAGGTAAACTACAACTGTTTGTAAACATAAAATCGTAACGTACATACTAATTATTTTGAACACAAATATAAAAAATGTGCAAACAAGTAAATGAAATGCCAAAAGTTAACAAAAAATAACAAACTTGTGAACAATAAAGGATATGAATCCTATATTAAAGACCTAAGCAGTCAACGTCAACTCAACACACATTCCAACAGATGGCAGTGGTAGCCCTCAGAGTTTCATGACTTCTCTCAGTTTCGTGTCTTTTAACATTGTGAGTTTTCTCAATTTCGAGTTTCTGAGTTTTTGGAGTTATACTGTAGTAGTTTATGAAATGTTTGCAAGTTCAGACTTAGAGGCAATACAGAACATATCGTGATTCAAATGCTCCTCGATGTCCCTCAAAACCTTGGTCTTTCTAATCCTTGTTTGTCCAAAGTAACAGGATGCACTCACCAGGGTATGTCACTACTCACGTAAAGAATGAAATAAATGAATGGATACCTAAATCAAAGCCAGGAAGGTACTGCCGTAGATGTGCAGCTGCATTTTAGGAAATCAAGAAGATGAAATGTTGATGGAATAATAAAGTTCCTGCTCAAATTAAGTCAACGAGCTTGTATAGAGCGTCAAACTAAAATACCTGTAAATTCTAAAAAAAATCGAAACTTAAGAAAACGGGGGCTTTACAACCCTCTAACTAATATTGTCTTAACTAAGATTTTGAAGCCAGATAAGACTTGGGAAAAATTAAATAATATAATCATGATAGTTAAATTATAAATTGAGCATTATTGAAGCAAGCGTTTGCAGGTTAAATTATATATGAGAGCAAATAACTTTCTAGTAACATAAACCTGTTCAGTTAAATATCGGAAACTATTTCAACACTTAAAATTCTCCTCTTTCAATTACGTTTTATGCTGTTTTCAACATGTTGAAAAAACGATCAGTTACTTGGAAAACGATAGCCTTATTCGAAGAAGAGAATTTTAAGCCTCAAAAATAAAGATCCGAACCAGTTAAGATATGAAGTTGAAAATTGTCACGAAAATAAATCTGGGTGTTACTGACAGTTGTGATGAGAAGTGTTGAAATAATCACGCCCTCAGATAACAAATATTAGCATTGGTCCGGTAGAGCAAAAGTTAACATAATCTTGTTGCAATACAGAACACACCACTAACACCACGATACGTGCATTTCAAGAGCAATGCCATTTTTTGAAAAAACTGCAGAAAAAATAAAAATACACCATTTCAGGGTAGAAAAGCACAGTCAGAAAACGAAAAATAAACACATAACACAGAGAAATATTTAAATAAAAATTGATATGTGAATGTAACATAAATGAACTCAAAGGAGAAAATTTACTACTGATAACCAGTGGTTTCTAATTTTAATTTTTTAAACTAAATCAGGAGATTACCCATAAGTGGCTTCCTGCATAGTTTCAAAACAACCTACAACACGCAAAATTCAAGAGAAAACTATCCACGCACTACTGAACGAAAACAATATTCTAAACGCGTGAAACTGAGAAGGCATTCAAAATCAAAATTTGCAGCAAGATCCTAAATTATTATAATTATTTCAACAGTTCAACCACCGCAGTCATATCAAGAGCGAGTAAGCTCCGACTGCGAAATAGAGGACTCGGAGAAGGAACTCACCTTGTCTATCTTGAAGGGGTTTCCAAACATGTGTTGTCTGACCGGCGTGCTCTCAATCTCCCTAAGAGCTGGCGGCATCTTCTTCAGATAGTCCTGTGACCAAGCAGTCCAGTAACATTACGATGCAAGTGATATCAACACTGTAAGTACTCAGTATAGGATAGCTGGAGATACGGTGACAGTTCTTGTATTTACTTCAGGTATTGTACTATGATAGAGTTTAATGGAAATCCAACGGCTTGATTCGTGTTAAAAGTAATAATACTTCCTTATTAAAGGACTATTCATTTGAGTGATAGTTATAACTGCAGTGCATATTTAAAATTACCTTTCGATTAGTGCAGCACTATATTTAATTGCAATAAATTTAACACAAAAAAGCTAAAAAATGTTACACTGAAACGTTCCCCATACCTATGAATTTTTCACTGGTCTCTTGATAGAAAATTACAAGATATGAATTGGAAAGGTTAAATAGTCATATAAAAACAGGTTATAATTCTTCAACAATGAATAATGCGTGCGA
The DNA here is from genome assembly GCA_006783055.1 of Trinorchestia longiramus. Lineage (NCBI taxonomy): Eukaryota > Metazoa > Arthropoda > Malacostraca > Amphipoda > Talitridae > Trinorchestia > Trinorchestia longiramus. The sequence continues at coordinate 54,910 of VCRD01002197.1, read as the reverse complement.
AACTCTCATCACGAAGTTCACTAAATGTGAATAAATTCTTCACCAGATTTTTTATTTCACTCAGATAGCCCAAACACTTTACAACCATACGCCAAATCTACCAACCAAATTTGAAAGCTGGTAGAGCAGAAGGATATAATTTGAATAAAAAAACCGGCGCTTCATCAAAGACTTGACCACCAAGAATATGACAATTTCAGTTAATGCCAAACTGATAGTTTTTCGACAAACATACAAAATTACACGGCCAACGAAAAGCGACTTGTAACTTGCTTCCACACGGGTAGAAACTACAGTAAATCGTTGTCAAATACATGAACTTTTTGTCAACCTCAGTAATGGCGCCAGAACAATTGAATTGAAACTTCGACTGGAAACAAGGAGAATACCAGCATCAATATGAATTTATTCTATGTATCATACTGCACAGCCAGGTCTCTATCACCATAGCTTTCTGAGACAAGTGCAATAACTTTATACGATTCTAATCAGCTTTCGTCCACCCTACGACAAATTACAAGGCATTTCCTTAAATTTTCAACTAAACAATAGCATGTATTTTCAACGCAATTGAAGAATTACGACGGCACCACTCAAAATCATAAAGTAAAGTATCCATAATGATGACTAAAAAATATCACTTCTTATATAATAACAAACTATGGGATCTGCCCACCGGCAAGTTTTGGCCCAATGATGGTCCGGATTTCAAACGGCATTAGTTCTTCAGAACTCACCTGATAGTTGCCCATTTGACCAATAGGGCGGCAGTGAAGTTGGTCTTGGTCACGGTCCAGAAGAAGGTTCGCCACGCTAGGCTGTAGGAGCATAACATCAATTAAATTCAACAGACAAAATTCGGTAGACGAGCATTAGTGAAAAATCATTTTAATAAATTTTTCACGAATTCCTTAGCCGAACAATTTTCAGAATAATATAAAAAATAGTAGTACATGTTTATTTCGAAATAAAAACATTTCCATTCTTTACTCTATTTTACTTTCAACGAACCTATTAAAAGGCAAGGTCATTTTGTCCGCAGTACAAAACGGTGGGCCATTCACTACCAGTTTTTAACCCTTCACTGCGTAGTGTACCACACATGATACTGTCTCCTGAAATGACTACCATTTCTCTGCTATAATTACTTCAGAATAATTTTTGCTCAACATTGCAAAATAAATTTCACAGTCAAGCCTACATAGTTATCCATCCTTAGCTCACCTGAAGAAAGTTCGCTCTCATTCTTGCGAGCTGATCCAATAAAGACTGTCTAGGGATGTCAAATGGGTTCCTGTACATCTGGGGAGCGTTGCCTCCGCCCCCCGTGACTGAAGGGGGCCCTCCAGGGGCCCCCTGTGACACCACTGACGAGGAGGAGTCCGTGCTCAATACGATGTGGAAGTTGTTGAAGTCAGACACCTGGTCTCGCAAGTGTGACAAAGGACCTGAAACGAGCAAGTTTCTCCAATCAAAAATTCTCCAACCGAAAAACTTAATTTAAGGGAACGCTTTTCAAAGAGAATGCAGTAGTTTTTATCGAAAAAAATTAGCAGACTGGTAGAGGAAAGTACACACAGGAGAATTGTGTAAATCTTTACCTTGAACATATATGATAACCAACTGCCAGTTACCCCTATTGGTGAGTACTGATGCCCAAGCCTAACAATAATAAAAGTAAAGGAAAATAACTTTGAACGAAAATTTAAATTTGGATTAATGAAGGATTTGCATGTAGACTAAGCTGTGTCTAATTATGAAAAACAGTTGAAATAACGAGCACCAAAACGAGTCAGACATTTACAGTGAACATAACTACAAGAAAAAACTCCGATCATCAGCTCATATATGCCTGCAGGAACGATCCAGAACTTGTCAGAGTATTTGATACATTTTATGCAAGAAACGTAGGAATTTAATGAATTACATCGAAATTGGGAGTAAGCCCGCGAATAAAAAAATACGAGAAACGATGAAAGAAAATAAATACACGTTACCCACTTCTCTCAACGAACCAATGTCTCAAAACCAATTTATACAACTTCAGTGGGATGATGAGTTCGAAATATCTCCTTATTTTAATATTAAAATAAAGGGCTAGCACCTCATAACTATTTTCTTTCGATCAATCTCGGTACCCAACTCTGGAACTAACTAAAATTTTCGTTGAGATGCATCATACTACTAAGAAAAAATTTCAACCACAGGGATCTCAAGACCGATCTGGTGAAACGTCCTAATTTTCGCAACTGGCTTAACCCTTTCGGTACCATGATGAAGGTATCAGAAC
>VCRD01002197.1:20515-51693 GCA_006783055.1 Trinorchestia longiramus | reverse complement strand
TAAACTAAGCCGTGTCTAATTATGAAAAACAGTTGAAATAACGAGCACCAAAACGAGTCAGACATGTACAGTGAACATAACTACAAGAAAAAACTCCGATCATCAGCTTTCGTATGCCTGCTGGAACGATCCAGAACTTGTCAGAGTATTTGACACATTTTATGCAAGAAACGTAGGAATTTAATGAATTACAACGAAATTGGGAGTAAGCCCGCTAATAAAAAAATACGAGAAACCATGAAAGAAAATAAATACACGTTACCCACTTCTCTCAACGAACCAATGTCTCAAAATCAATTTATACAACTTCAGTGGGATGATGAGTTCGAAATATTTCCCTATTTTAATATTAAAATAAAGGGCTAGCACCTCATAACAATTTTCTTTAGATCAATATTGGTACCCAACTCTGGAACTAACTAATATTTTCGTTGAGATGTATCATACTACTAAGAAAAAATTTCAACCACAGGGATCTCAAAACCGATCTGGTGAAACGTCCTAATTTTCGCAAAGTAACCAGCGGCAAACATTGACAATGACTTGAAGTAACGACTAATTGCAGAGGAAGGTTTCAGCAGCTAAACGGGAATGAATTGCACAGAAACTAGTGAAAACATAAGGGGTAGAAAAGAAATAACTCACCATAAAGAGTGTGGTTGGAAGTGAGGTGTCGAGGCAAAGCTCGTTTCATCTGTACCTTCACCAGGCCATTATTGTCGCCCAGGTTGCTGTTGCTGCTGCTACTCCCTGCACTTACACTGCTAACACGTTTCTCAACCTGCACATGTGTACGCTTAAATTATTGAAGATACTTCTTTAATATTTCGGCAATTGTCAACTTAAATTCTAGTATTCATGGGCACAAATCTAGCAGTAAACATTACGACAACTTCAGTGGTCGGAGATATTTTATTCGTCAACTCCTAGATCAAAAAATTCCGCAACATTGTTAGCGCATTACGAGACATAGGCATCCACAAATAGTCCTGGTGGGAAGTCTTGCACGTAACAGAACATTCAGGGAGGAAGACCCATGTAACCCCAAAAAATCCGTTTACGAATGTCTGCCATTCTGTTAAGTAATGATCAAATACTTAGGGACAGTGGTTGATGCAGTTTACAAGCCATATAAGTGAGCTAGCATGCAGAGAGGTAACTTCACTGACAGAATCAGACCCAAGTTTAATGAGGCTGTTGTGATTGTGTTCTGCACCATCAAGGTCCCTTCCTAAAAGGAAAGTCTTTTGCATGTGATCACAGAGTGGTAATCGTAACAAAATCCAGATAGTTGAATTCTATCGGATCTTGATAGTAACATTTCAGACTACTACATAGATGGAAAAGTTTCGGTATATCAGTAGTTAGTTTGCTAACGTTGCTATTATTCGGAGTTTCTTTTCATTCTTAAAACACACACAAGCATTCATTTCTTAAATAAGCCCGACGGTGAGCAAAACCGTACCTCTGCGCAGATCCTGTCGTACTCCAGCTTTCCCTGGTTCTTGAGCTTCTTGAGGTGGTTGGAGACCTGGAAACTGAGGCAGTTATCCAGGTTGTCGGGCACCAAGTTGTGGGCTCCCATGCGAGCGAGAGCACGACGCAGTGGCTGTCAGAATGAGTTAAGATTACACACATGAAATTTACACAAGAGTTGCTTCAGAAACATTGAAACGGTAGTAACGTGAGTAATTTACGTCATTTCATGTTCCTTCGTTTTAATTTTAATTCTTTTTCTATTAATTTACTTCAAAAGTATTGGCAACGTGAGCAAGTCAAACTCACGGAAATGAAAACTTCAAAAATTACATTAGTAGACACTCCATTATCTCACTGGAGTTCAATTGCATTTTTCAAGAGGATAAATGATTGAAGAGTAAGAACACCAATCGAGTATCCAAATAAAAAAGAGTGGACAAGCGGCTACGTGGTTGAAATGGTGAACACCTAATCTCCAAGATACGCTGATATTGCATATCAAAAGTACAGGCTTAACCATGAAGCTGGTGAAAATAATAAACATAAAAGCAGCAACCAGGCCGCTGTTGAGGCAAGTATAATACATTGAATTCCAAACTCCGAAAGAATTGGCAAGAATGCTTATAATACAGCTACTACACATTTTTGGATATCAGGAGCCAGTTTATGAAGAGAACCATATTATATGGTTCTCTCAATATATATGGATATATTGAAGAGAACCAGCTAACTTTTGATGAGGAAATTTTAGTTTAAACTAGCAAGGAGAAATACACATAAAAAGTGCCCACAAAAAAGAAACTCGAAATTTTCTATGCTTGAGGTGGTCAAAACGCTACAGAATGTTTTACAATGTTAGGGATAAAAAATTGAAACGTTTTGTTCGTACAACTTAAATATCGTTGTGAATCATATCTTTCAAGCCCAATTAGTTTGTTGACACCATAATCATTGCACACATGCATTGTTTTATTTGCAAAATCTCAAAAATTCAATTTTAACGCAAAACTTCTAATTTTTGGACTTCACTCTTTACACTGGTTCCCTGCAATTATTTTTCAACCCATACAGACGTCCGAATAGTTTTTCGTTGCAATGTTACTTAATTTTTCTGGGCTATACATGATTATATAAAAATAGCACTAGAAGTTAACTCCAAACAGATAAATTAATTGGAATAATTAGACGAATGCAGCTTGTTCGTAAGGTAGTACTCAATATGTTATTTTAAGTTTACCAATAAAGTATTTACTTCAATCTTTTCTCTCTCCAAAATAATAACCACAGCTACAACACAGCAAGACAGTCCTCGAACTCGTTCCTACTCTTCACTGAATGAAGACCTAATTCTTCCAACCTCCTCTTGTGATGCAAGTCGAAACATCAAATCGAGATTCTTACATTAGCATAATAAGGAGGCATGGTTCTGAGGTAGCTCTCAAACTGCTGCCGCCACTCCTTGCTGGGCTTCTGCCGGTGGGTCTTGAAGAGATCTTCCAGAAGTGGCAGCAGCACCGGGTAGTTATAGGGCATCACGAACAGGTTAACACAGGACAACGACGTGCTGGCTTTCAGATACCCGAATGGGTGGCCCGCATCGCTGTTCTTCACGCTGCTGCTGTTAGCCACGAACACCTGGTAATGCAAAATAAATGTTATCTCTAATGCATGGTTAGACATGAAACTGGTGAGAGTGGAACTCAGAAACGTATACAACTTCTAAAGGACAGTTCTGAAATCTTAGATATTAATTGCCCCCTTTCTGAAAACAAATGCCAGCTCTGATGTATGATATCAGACAAAAATAGAACGAGTGTCAGGCAAAAGTGCATATAACTACAAAAATGTAGTTTTGACATCTCAAATACACATCAGTTGTTCTTTGAATTAGGCTTCGACTGTCCTTTACCAGAAGGAGACAGCCAAATTACACGATCTAGTGTACGTGGCCAATCCCTCCTCACCTGCCAGCAGACTGTGGGCTGTCGGCGGTGCAAGATGAACTGGGTGAGAGGTGATGGTTCTAGCTCATACTTGTCGAATGGGAGGTTGTCTATCACCATGGGTTCTTGGCTGGTGCACGTGAACTTCACGTTAGGGTGGGCTGAACGTGCAGGCTATAAAACAAAACGTCAAAAAACAATAAGAAAGTATTAATGAATATTAGGAGAGTATCACAAACCATTAAAAGTATCAATAACCATTAAGAGAGTATCAACAACCAATAGGTTGTCCAAGCATAGAAATTCCGACCAAACTTTGTTCAGTAGCAATGTAACTACTCAAAAATTCAATAATTAAAAACCTGATTTTGACAGACTATACCTGAAAATTTAACACGTTGACGTGTGTGGTACATATGTGTACCATTAGGCATATCATTTGAACCGCAGTTTTGAACAACCATAGTCAACGTGTTGAAGAGACGTCAATGCTCAGCTACCTACAATGACGTAAAAGTTTTCTTCATGTCGAGAGCGTGAGCGAAAACAAGGACATAGACAGCTTTCCCAGACACTAATTTTCATTAGTAGCGTCAATCACTGCAACGTTCAGTTTTTCTGGTGTCACTATCCCCCAACACCTTAGTTTACTTACTTTTAGGAATGAATATTGCAATCGGCTTATTTTAAATTTGCATCAAAAAACCATGGAACTAGAGAATTGTGTCACCACCTCAACACCTTAGTTTACCTTCTTCAAGGAATGAATATTACTCTGAGCTTATTTTTACGTTGTATAAAAAAAGAATCAGCGAATTAATTAGTAAATTCTACTCACTGTCGAGTGTAGAAACCAAAATATACTCAAAACAACTCAGTTTACTGGCTTGTTATACGAAACCAGATTTGTAATTTGAAACAAGTGGAAATGAAAATTCGAAACTACGGACTCCAACACAGAACACAATAGGACAAGAAAATTTCCGCACCAGAGTGGCAGTGTGTATATCAGGCCAGAAGGACTCCGGGATTGGCCAGAACCCAGTAGGACTTCCTCGCTGGGCCGGTCTGGGTACATAGATCATCTTGCGGCAGTTGTACCAGGCTGGAGGAGGTGTGGTAGTGGTTGTGGTAATGCTGATGCTAGTACAGCTCGTGTTGTTGGTCACGTGATTGTTTGACGAACTAGAGGCGTTGAGTGGACCAGAAGAACTATGGCCTGGTGAAACAAAAGTACATAGACCTTAGATCGCGCACGTTCATTGCGTCAAAATGCGAATGTTTTACAAAAAAAAATGAGTTTCCCTTAAAAACGTAGCTCAATGTTTGGGTAAACCTTGTATTCAAAATAACGCAGAAAGAAGTTAATTACCTTACCTCTGTCAAGGAATATAATACCACGATGCAAAAGATGGCTCATTTTTTTAAGATAGGAAATACTTAGAGCTACGGATCAAAGCGTTAATAAAATTAATGATGCTTCCACCGTAAAAAAGCACAACAAATCCCTCAAGAAAAAGAGAAGACACATGATACAAGTGCTCAGCCACATGTTATGAATAGGAATTGTATGATTCAAAGTGGCAGGGGAAGAATCCTGCAACGACCACCACACATCGAGGTGCCGAATATGAGAGTACGTAGAGGAGAACGGGGATTGTATTGTTGGATGAAAGCAGAAATCAGGAAGCCCATGGTACACAAGTGAAAAAATATTGAAAACGAACACTATACATTTTTATTTGGCATACGTGTGGTCTAGAACAAATGTGATCCAGGATACGTGTAATATAAAAGATTATTCACGCTACACGTAGGAACCAATAAGAAATTGCGAGCGATCAGGACGAATTCAGAAAGCCATCAAAGTGAGTTTGAATTAATTTCTCAAAAGAATAACAGAACGTATTGTACTTTCCTAATAATGTCAATCTTGCAAGGCTCTGTGAAAGTAGTAAACAACGACAGGGGTGAATGGATATTTACATAATGTAATAGTTAAAGAACAAGTAGCGATAAATTGCCGTGCAAAATACACAACTTCATAACTAGAGCGATGAAGACAATAAAATGGTATGTGTTCAATGAGCTGTGGATGAAGTTGGAGCAAGTTTATTCGAGAAATCTAAACGACAGAACATAAAGCAAGCATTTTTAAAAATCAATAACACACTGAAGTAAAAGACATTTTTATTTCATTTTTCAAATTAGCGAAAAGAAACAAGATAACGCGCAACTGTATTCGTTTGTTGACCGTAGAACCACCTGTAACCAAGGAACATAATAATTACATACGAATGCAATAGCTTTCAATTATAGGAAACAAACTCTTTGTAATGACTATAACATCTGAGACCAGCGTGCCCTCCATTCCAGAACTGAGCAGAACGGTAACGTCGTAGACAAGTGAAACTGGATGAAGTTACACAAATATTTTAGCTCTACAGGAAAAATGTCGCGCATTCTAGAGAACTTCATTTGTACACACAATAAGATTCGCCTACCCAAGTTCAAATACATCTTGTTTTGTGATCAAACGCGAATATAACAGTAACTTGAACAATATTTTTCAAGTACGAGCTAAAACGAGCGTGGGGAATACTCATAACTCAAATAGACAGCAATGCGCGGAGAGTAGATCGATCCATCGAGCAAAATAAAACTAATAATAACAACAACAATAGAGGAACGTAGCAATAGGTAGAGTGAGAGGAAAACTCACCATTGCTTTGAGAGCCACCAGGAGCAAAATTGTCCGAGTTGCCCCCGTACACGTTCTCTTTGTCAATCTCCACGATGTCGGGTAAAGGTAGGTCTTTGCCTGGTCAGGACAGACAAGGATGTAGTGGAGCAGCAGGGCACACACTAGAGCCTGCCTTGTCTTCACACTCGCAAAATTTTACGCTAACGCAGCTTCTTTTTCTCGTTGGTTATAGTTTACTGCCAAGTAGGCGTAGCTCATTCAAAACAAGAGCAGTTTTACGATTGTGTATGGCCTCCCGTACAGTATGGCCAAGTAAAGGATTTAGAGCCACTACCTTTACTTTTAAATGAAACCTACAAGGTACAAACGGTTGGATTCAAAATCTGCCTTTATGACGCTATACGTTACTTATCACCCATCATACTCGTGTTTCATCAACCAATACAAACGCTTCACTTTTACATTAGATTTCGAAGTGGCAATTAGAATTTTGCAGGCCGAGGGCTCATTCATTAAGAGATTGCTTCTTGAGACAAAGAGAGTGAAAGATAGTTATCGTTTGCCCACACGTGCCGGTACTGACGGTGAGACATTATGGTTGCGACTCAGCATGACACGGAGGCGGATCACCTTCACGTGAAATAGCTTTCAACAAGTGGAAGCGAGCAGTCAAAATTAAATACCCACCAGTATGCGACTAAACTCATGTTTATGTTGGCAGGCGTTTAACACCGCTCATTCAAGACAAATAACTTGTCTTAAGACACGCTCTGGCTTGCATTAGAGTATGGCTCATGAGCGCCGACGCAAGAAAGGATTGATCTCGCAAAGCAATAAGAGTCACATTGCATTTGCCTTGTGGTGCAAAGCAAATGCTTCAATGGGCATTTTTCAGTGAGGTAAGCAACACTTTATGGCCGACCTCATGGATCACACAGTGTGAGCAAACGACCTCAATCCTTGTTTAATACAATCACGACAAATATAAAATAATCTTGTGTATATTTAACATTGTCAACAATGTTTGGGATGAAATTCGTCTTCATGACGAATAAATTTTTTTGAACAGAAATTAATCACACCTAACGTTCAAGAAATCAAGTGCTCTCCGTAATGATCTATTAAAATCATCAAAATTTTCAAGGGAAAGAAATAGAAACACGATTCAACACTACAAGCAATAGCAATACAGGCCCCGTCCATTCCTATTATTTTTCGATACTGAAATGTTACACAAACACGCAAAGCTTCACACAACTGCAGGCAGAGCAGATCACAGAAAGAATTTGTGACTCCAACGGACACTTAATAGATGGTATACAAACCAAAAAAACAACCGATGTCAACCACCTTAATATTAATACATTAAAATACAAAGTTTCTCTCAAAAATTGATACTTTTCAAAATACTAAGTACAAGTAACTATTACTCCTGACAAAAAGGTATAATGGCAAGAACGTAAACACACGCAAATGGTGTTAGATGACAGATTAATATTAGTTTCGATACTTAGTTGGCACAGGTTTTTATTGCATAGGAAGACCAGGACGCACTCCTCTCTGAGCAGCACAGACCAATAGTGATCACCTCATCTCTCCTCCTCGTAATAAAGTGAAATTTCTTCAGATGTTTTCAATGTCATCACAGGCAATTGCAATATCATTTAGATTACCACTCATCCTGAACGTACGCTACTTGTGACCAAGAAACTACTGACTGTCTTTTCGATTGGTGCCCGTCCATTTGCAAGTATGATAATTCACACCTCGAAGTGATATACATATTGAGAGTTAAAATATTCTTTGTTCTATCGTTTTAGCAGTATACCGACTGTTTGAAATGCAACAAGTTTTAAGACTTCTACATATAGTACAAGTTTAAATTCTGTCAAATTCATAACTCGTGAAGTTAAAGTGTAACTGTAAAATAAGCTTCAAAAATACCAGTTGCTATCGAAGTAATGATACTATTGGCATTTGACAGATGCCTGTATTAGCAATACCTAGGTGACGTTACCATTGGTATACAGCATTCAAATAAATGTTGAAAAACGTACCGATCAATATGACGGAATCATTACTGGTAATGACGATTTTGATTACATTGGCATTAGTACAAACTGTTGCTATGAAATACGTTCGCGTACTGACCTTTTTGACGTATTGGTACTGATAATGGAATTTTTTATTCTTTTAAACATAATTTATCTACTTTATTAGAATCTTTTGATGGTAATGATTGTCTTATTATACATCAACTGATACAGCACTGAACTGCTAATTTTGATTGCAACGATTCTTTGATTGTATCAATACTGACAATGTCAATTTTCATTATTTCTCTATTGTACCGCTAGCGATCAGAATAACTTTGAAGGCATCAACGACATAAAGCCATGGCTGAAATACAGAAATGCACCTGAAACAACTGTTTTCCACGAAAGCAGAAGCAAGAACCTACCATCATGCACAACGGGAGGTGGATCAGGCCCGCTCTTTTCGAAGTTGATGACTACTCCACTCTGCACTTTGGCCACTAGACTCTCCACGCAGTTCTGGAACACGCGGTGGTTGCGCACGCAGTACGACCGCCCTGTAACAAGATAGTTTAAGTTTGGCGTTTGCTTTCGGCACAGAATTATAATTTAGGCAGTGATTATTAGAGACGAAATTTCTCAGATTGTTAACAAGGTTGCAGACATTATACCATTTGTGCTGATCGAGAACAAATGTGACATCACATTGACGCGCACCAAACCTTTGCAGAAAACTACATTAGAGTAGTTCTTACAGGACGATTGTCAAGTATGGTCATCATTCACTTTTTTTATCTCTTAACGAGGTGACAAGTAAGAAATGTCGACATTGCACAAAAAATCTTACATGTGACAAAGTACGCGTGCGTTCCTACTAAAACTATGCATACTAACTAATGCAAGCACCGGCTACAGATGCTGAGGCATATGGAAAATCTCAGCCATGTCAGAAAGGTGGTCTCAACGCCGAGTACGAGATGCAAGGGAGAAGTAGGAGATCCAAGGGAGAAGTAAAAGATGCAAAGGAGAAATAGGATACGCAATGAAAAGGAGATACAGAAGAGAAGGAGGAGATGCAAACGGAAAGTAAGAGAAGAATAAGAGAAATATGAAATGCAAAAGTGAAGTACGATACAGAGTATAACCCGTAAACCAAATAACAAGTCTTCACCTCCTGTAGCATCACAGAGGCGGTCCAAGTGGGAGTTGTCATTGGGCACGATACCGCTGTTGGGGTTGCTGTTGTTGCTGCTGCCCCCGTTGGGGGGAGCGGGGGGCGGAGGGGGGTCCTGCGCCGGGGTGCCTGCCCACAGTATTTTACTTCATTGCTATACCAAGAAATCCCACCTCTATCTATCGGACGATTAATTCTATCATTTGTGCAGTTCCTCTTCAACAATCTTCAACAACAGGTGAAGTGATTTCTAATACATTACAAGGTGCCAGCCTAGTGAAAATTAGCCAGCCAATGAAACGGAGTGAATCCACAATTCAATGATCAATGAAATGCAGTCATTCTAGCATCGCTAGAACGAATAATAATACTCACAAAGTCATAAGCCATTCTTAAAATCTTCAATTTTCGTGAATGACACCCATAAAGTAATCAGATGAGTTGTAAAATGGCCGGTTAGCTTTCGAGAATGACCCACTAAGTCAACGGCTTCTACAAATGGACAATTTTGACAAAGGAGCACACAACGCAGGAGTTAACAAAGCTCACCAGTCAACCTAAGCACGAGAGCGAAGAGCCTCTGGTCCCATCTGTACATCTCCCTGGTGAGCTCGGCGCCAGGAATACTGGAGTTCTTGTGTCCACTGAACATCTGCAATGCATCCAACAAGTGGAGGACAGTCAAATTAAACACCGTTCACAAGCTAATAATATAAATTTGTTTCAAAACACGGATAATACACTAAAGAAACACCGCTATTCATGTTTGTACAGTTACTTATCGCCTAGAATTTTTATCATACGGATGGGTTGGGATACTTTCAGTTGAGAGTGAGCGTTTAGCAAATGTTAAACCCGTACCGAGGAAACGCAGAAAGAAAACGACCAGAAAATATATGAATGTGCAGCAGCCATTCACTTATTTGACTTGTCAGGAATCTCCAGGAAATGTAGATAACAAGTGGTAAAAAGTGAAAAAAAACAAGTGTAAAAGAACACATTTTTTTACAACCTTTACTCAATTTTTATTGGGTAGCTCAGGAGACTCGACAGAAAGCCAAGTCCCCTCAGCACTCTAACTTTATTCTCATTATCTTTTAACTCGAACGAATATACGTTTTTTTTGTAATTTCTTCTCATTCAAGTTATCGTCAAAATCAATGACAGAAAATCACTGCATGGAAAAATAAAACAAAAACTCTCCACAAAGAAAGTATACATACGTAATATTTGCACAATCCACTGTTGGATTTTCCCTAATTTCCTCAGAACTTCGAAGTCAAGATGTAAACTAATGACAATGCAAACATATCTCTCGACCACTATAGTAAATAATTTAATTACCCTAAACCTGCACTGCACACTACCTCATCCTGAATGCCAGCAGAAGCTGTCAGGCGACCGCCGTCTGTGATGACCACAATCAAGGAAGGCTCCAGGAAAAATGGAGATCTGCCCGCTCCATATGTGTCGATGCCTGCAAATATGATCACCATAAACGACGTCCCATGAAATTCATCCAATATCAAATAAATAAATGGAATATTTTGAGAATACAAGTTCAGACTTTGGCTAAATGAAGTATTCATTAGTGTTGACATATAAGAAAAAAGGAATGGAAAAGTAAAAGAAAAAATAATTTGCACAGCAAAAACTGGCTGAAATTTGTAAAACCAAGAATCCTATTTGACGTTGGCACAAATTTTAGAGAAAAACTGGCATAAATTATAATATGTAGTTAACTATGATATTTACCTTACAATAATTCAATAATATACGTTCTTTCTTGCTATTACTGATACCTCTTCAGAAAAAGACGATTCTAGTGGACCAACAGACATGGTATACATATAAGAGCTAACTTCTCAAATATTTTACCACATCCACCTCAAAGAGAAACAACAAGGCAACTAGGATAGAAATTATCTTGTAGTTTAACCCATGGCACACTTTCTTCACAAGAAGAGATGAGCTATGTTATCCTGTACGAACGCGACGGGTACATTACAAACAGGCCGAAAAGAAAGGAATTGGAAAACATAACCAAGATGGCTACTTTTGCATTTGAGTCATATGACTAGTGTCAGGAATTTTGGTAGTAGCTCATAGCAAAATGTAAATTGAAAAAGAAAATGGTATTTTGAAGAGAATCACGAACGATGTCGGTAGCTGTTGCGGCAGCCAGCATCATGTGGAACTAAAGACGAGAGATAAAGCATTAATAAGGAAGATGAACTCGCAGCAGCCTTCCCTCGGCAGTTTACTAATTGGGTGGGAGGAAAGTACTGACATCTCTGACGCTTAAAACAATGCTAATGAAAACACACTGTGGATATACGAGAGGATTTCAAGTGAACTCTATCTCTCTAATTGCATCAATATCTTAAGTTACATTGAAGGGTGAACTCCGTTGTACATATTTACTGGTTTCGAGTTTCTGAAAAATCCACAGTTGAAGAATCCATACACTGTAAACACCATGGCACATGCTGGAATTTTTACAATTCACGTATCACTGGTATAAACTATAGCACGAAAATAAAGTTTACTAACTAAACGAGAAAGTGGAAGAAACCTGTCCTCAACATTCCTTACAGTTTCCCTGAAATGAAATGATCACTTAGCATAAGTTATCAATAACTGCTACAATCTTGCCACTTCATACCCGTAAAAGGACCTTAAAACTGTAGCTTTAAGAAACACTTATGCATAATTGACATGCTCACCGGACTGCATTCTGTTGATGTTGAGCACATCAAAGACGTTTCTGATGGCAGGTCCGATGGTGCTCAGGCCCGTGGCTTTGATATTTTTCAGCTCATTCATGAATGTGGCCAAGTTCTCCTTCCATCCAGCCTGCACAATGTCACCTTCTTTGGTTAGGGTGAATTCTGGTAGCGACCGTGGAATTTCCTCACGCAAACCAGCTTTCGGCCTTAACCATTACCAACAACAGCAAGAAGTATCTAAATTAAAATTTATGATTTTTTTATAATAGCTATGCAGAACTGGAATGTACATCTTTTGTAAGCGACTCCCACCATCGAAATTAATGATACAAAATGACCATTCCAAGATAAAAAATTAATGTAAAATAACTACATATAAAAAGGTATTTATACGAAGCACAATGTCCAGCACGAACTGTTTCCAACATCTCGTTTCAAAGCTAAATGGAAAAATTTACTATTTTATGAATGAGTGTCTAATTTAACTATAGATGGTACGAGATTGTAGTCATCATCCAGCTAACACTTTAACCCTGGAACGACGGATAAAAATAAGCAGCATCGGAGACTAGGTGGGGCTATGAGGCCCAGCCACTTTTCAATTATTTTATTGAATTAGGCCTTTTATTAAAGTCATAGAGTTTCATTCTCTAAAAATTATTTAATAACAACTTACGGGCTTGTTAATTTTGACACTGGGACTCTCAGGCCCACTTCGTCGTTCCAGGGTTAAATAAACTTCCTTAATCCTTCACTGCACGGCATGACAGATATGGCACATACCTATGTTGTCCGTGTAAAATCATATTGAATAATTATTGAGGCGCGGTAGCTGGTTGTGCCATATCAGGACCGTACTGATCATGTATGAAACGCGTATTACATCACTGATATACACACACATCAGCCGGTGAAGCACGGTTGTTGTGAGACACCATCGAATTTTTCGAATAATTCATGCAGGGAAGGGTTAAGTCAAGAATACCACGACCGTGCAGGCAAAATATTGCACATGAAGACACAAAATGGTGTGATGTAAAATTATTTCGAGTAGCACCGCCAGGAAATGAAGAGATGCAAAGCATACATATAATTGATCTTTAATCAATTCAATTATATATTCAAGGCTCGATTACAAAGTCTAAATACACACGATCATCTACCTAGTAAACTACTTACCTCAAAAAAATAAATCATTATAGAGACATCTGAATTAGTAGATTGAAACTGATGAATTATTTTATTTTCCATACGTGAAATATACAGAATCATTAATTAGATAGCGAGGAAACCACACAGTTCTTTTTGTGGATGTAATGTTAAATGTCATCACAGGACTGCTACGTTATAACAATATCTAACTAAAACAATATTTTATTACTTCTATCCTACTAGAAATATTACTTTTTTCTAGTGTATGCACACATTCCATGAGCCAAATATCAATAGTTATAGGATACGTCAGATGCATTCAGAAATCTTACTTCAAGTAAAAACATCCAACTCTGCATTGACAAACTGACGCAAACCTACATATTGAACCTTAACTTGCCAGAGTGTAATGAAATATTTTCCAGCAAGTCTATTAATTATAAGATACGTTGTGCCTTCACGTGCAAAGACTCAACGACCAGAGAACTGCAGTGGAGCTGTGGTTGCTTACCTTGATATGGTTGGGAGGGTCCTCGGCAGTGAAAAGCATGTAGCGATCCCCTCTGCTGTCCGGGCATCGTTGTCGTAACTGAAACAAAAGTAACCGTTGGTTTATTCATACCAACAGCTACCCTAATTTTCTAGCATGTTTTAGATATTAACAACACGAATTTTCTAATATATTATAGATATAATCAACCCCAATTTTCGAAATATAGATATTGGCAACTCTTATTCTGTAAAATGTGCCAGTATTTAACCCTTTCACGACCAAATTATTTTAATACTGATCAAAATATCGCGTAAATTACCACTCATCTTTACTAATCGCTATGTAATTTTGGCGTAATTTTGAACGAAACATTTAGAATATGGGACTAAAGGGAATGATTTTTAAAGTTTGTTTGGGACATATTAACTCAACGATAGCGAAAGGGTTAAGACAAAAAATCTCACAAACTCACGAAAAGGAAATACATTATATCTGAAGGAACAAGATAAAGCGCACCACTAGTTCCCATGCTGTAAATTTGTTACCAATACTGTACTGGAGATGCAGACACCGCCACCACTTGATGGGCCGTCCATTTGTGTGAACTGCTAACGTGAACACTGAGCATCCTCGTTATTTTGTTCGTTTTACTACACAAACATAAACCACACGGAAGTTCAGGAAACTGAAACCTCTCGTGGTCTCATCAGTCTTCTGAGAGGAAAACTTTTAGAAGCGGAGGACTTTCCGCTTCTCTGCTAGAATCGTTTTAGATGATTGGTAAAATTTGGAAAACACGGATGCAGTTTATGTGGCAAGCTCCTGAACGGCCACACCCGCCACCGACCCACATACCTCGGTTACAAACATAAAGAATCCGTAACGATGTAGCGACCAAACTTCTATTTCAATGGAATTTATTTAGCATTTAAATGATTGGTTTTGGTTGGATCATATTTCAAGGCTTATAACTAAGAGCTTTACAATATAAATTAATACCATCCGTTGAAATTGATTTGCATGGACACGTGAATCATCCACTGTCATAATCAGTACTTACACGAAGAATGTAAGGAATATTTCTGGTGAATTTTTAATTAAAAAAAGTACTAAATCCAGCTACTAATAAAAACTCAATGCATCAAAACGCGAGTTTCGAAGAAATATGCAGTCGATTGGCACCATTTTCTCTCACGAAAGAACATGAGTTACAGAACTGCAACACTTCTACTTCCAAATTTTTACGTCACACGGCCATCTCTCGTGACATGGGGCAGTGTCACCCGACACAAACACTGTCCAGCCATTCCAGCATTCCAGAACAACGCTGCTAAAAAATCCCTCGTCATGAAATACTCCTAGAAAAATCTGTACGACCCAACAACACGGACAGCACCTCCAGCGACCGTCATCGTCGACCCTCCAGTTGATATTCTACGAGATACAACTATGAGCTTATGGTTCACATATTCCAGTCTACACTGACGTTTGCAAATATCTATTATTTTCTGTATGGTAGAAGCAGGGCAACATTTAAGACCCGATACGTGCACAAAAAGTCGAGCTTTAAAGACAACATTTCCAAGGTTAGAGGCACAGAAAAACTCGCGCTCGCAGTCATTTCTTGGAGCAAGCACAAGACATAGCGCAGTGTGTTATTTATCAAAGGTGGACTTGAATTCACACGAGCTGAAAAAATCAATTATTGCAGACCTAAATGGCTCCTGGTAAATGCGTAAGAAACAGCTTGAAAGTCTTGTTAAGTTAACATACTTCGAGCATAGTAAGTGCTACACAAAGGGAGCTCGTTGCATTAGAAGTTTAGAGATGCGTTCATTCTTGATCATTTTAGGCGTTAATGAGAACGCTAAACTAGCTACGCAATTAAAGATCCAGCGTAATATTATCTGATCGACATTTACAGAAAATTTGAAAACACAGATTTCTAACTTTAAAGTTGCAAATGGAATGTATACTATTGTAAGAGAAAAGAATTGACTCGTGCATATATAATGTAAAAACTTGTTTTCCATGTATAGTACTTAACAGTCGCTAAGGAACCGGTCTAGTTTCTCTAATAGATAATGAGGGGAATATAATCAACCCCAAAGCATTAAAGTTTACGAAATCATCAAGGCCAAAAAAAAACATTCAAGTCGTTTAACTCTCAATCGCACGAGCGTCTGGTTGCGGGGACGGGGGTCACAGGGGAGAAATGTCCCTGCATCACAGGGAAAGAATATCCTTCATAAACGATCCTACTATGCGCCGTAACCGTAACAATACTGTTTACTAATTACTAGTAGCCTACACGTGAAAACTCGCGCGTTTTTTACTGAATTTGTTCGTTTGATTTACCAGTGGACGCGGGCTTTGCGAAGGAGTTTCCACATTGAAGGATATGCCTTTGGTATCCACAATACAATGCTTACAATACATGTATACCCTACCAAATTTTCTCCTATCTAAATCCTTAAGAGCGTGAGAGAGACGGACCAAGCAAGCAACAAACTATGTATAACTATGAAGTGGAATGGTGAATTCCATGAAACTGTTGGTCAACGGCGGCAGCAAGAGAGCATCTAAACTGAAGTACACATGGAAAGTGATGCAGGCGGAGAATATCAAAGGTACTAAGTGCCGGACGTTTCCTGCACGCCAGGATCTCGAATAAGAAGCACACGCCTTACTTAATAATGTAACTAAGCGTTGAAAAACTCTTAGTGAGTATGATGACGTGTGTGGCGACGATTGAAAAATCGCGCTTTAACAATTACTTTCCTCGAATATTAGGTTTTTTAATGAATACTTGAGAAATATTAGTTCGGCTATTCTTATCAAGATGAAAAGTTATTAATTAGATAATTAAAGGAAAGCGATTCAAACGATAGTCCAAATCACTACAGCACTTCAGGTGGATTTTAAATATAAAGAACCAATCTTAATGGTAATCCCGTAAAATACGACATTAACGAGACGCTTCCCGCCGGGAGAATTTAATGTCAAGTTACTATGCAGTACCCAAGTAGATTGTTGACGTGCACGGCTGATGTACGGTTGCATCTGCACAGTTGTTTATGTACGTACACTAATGTACTTCTCAAGCAGAACACTCATGTGCAGTTGATGTACATTTGTTGATGCGCGTATAGTTGATATGCGGTTGTCAGTAAATCCTTGCTGCGTGCAAAGATGCGCAATTAATACGCAGTCCTAAAGTAAATCGACGTCGTGTGCAAGAAGAACAAACAATTTCTTAGTACTTTTTAGTAGCGTAAGATCCAGAGACCGGTTCAACATGTGGCATGATCCATCACACTGGACACCTAGTGAAAACTGATGCTTATGTTACCGCAGAAATAAAGGTCATATTTTCATACATACGGCAACCGATGTACGACACTTGAATTATTGTTCGATCAATGAAAAATTCCAGTTTCCTGCCCGTCTTAGTAAAAAAAACACATTCACGATACTCAAGCCTCAAAAATTGTATTTAGTGATGAAACATTTCAATCACAGCTACCGTGTGCATGACAACAACATAAGGTCTCCTCAAGTCAAAGACTCTCACTTCACCCCCGAAGACAGCCAAATATCTTATTTTACTTGATCTTAAGACACAGTTTTCCTTTTCTTTCTTTGGATGAAATGCCAAGTTTCAAGACGCAGAAAAGACAGCCACCAACAAACACATGGACGAGGCTCGTATGCCATCTGGACCTTCGTTACCTCGAAATTATATTCCATTAGCGCACCACAAACTGCTTCATAAAATGCAGATAAGGAATAAATATAACTATCAATTATAATTATCACTTGTGTTCTACAGTCACACGTGTACAAAAAAGTTTAACGAGTACGGAAAGCATCTCAAACAAAGAAAAAGAGAAAAACATTCTTGGTTGTCGGTTGCAGGGTACGCTGGCCTCTCCCACACGGGAAACAACTAAATAAATGTATAAAGTCTGTCTGCCTACCAGTTAACTACACGTGTTGATGACGATGCTATTGGTAAGTAGGGATGCCCTGTAGAAAGGCTAATTTTAAGGTGCACTTACAGAGATCACAATCAGCATATAAATTCCTCCAAAAAAAAACTAATCCTAGTCGTACTCGAGGAGCAGAAGTCCTTGAAAGACACTGAAAGGCGATACTTTTCAGTGAACCCTATTAGAGGAATATCGTTGTAAAAAACATGTCGAACTTTCTGATCAGAATTAACGAAGAAGATCGACACTAACAACATCCATACTTCGATATGTTCGAGCGCCACAAGCACAGGCAAGACTTCACAAAGATAAGCATTGAGGGAAAATAACCCTGAAGTTAGTGATGCGGTGGGAGGAGTTGCTGCACCTAGAATGAACTTCACAATCTCTACGTTTCACCTTCGGCGACCAGCGAAGCAGAGCACACGCTGCAAGGTGCGCATGAATTAACTGCAAGCAATGAACATTTCATGCCACTCCTCTAATCGGAGTTATAGTTTCAAGCTTACGCTGCTTTTTATCTCCTCGTTTAGCATTTCACAATACACATTCAAGACGCTCTAACCTCACTCGCTTTGTAATGCCATCCCTCAGGCAATAATTCAGTGTTGGTGCCTAATTCAAGAGACCAACAGACTTGTGTCCTCGCCAGCACGCAAGTTTACCACTTCACACTCTAAATTCTGGCGTCGCTTTGACTTTCTTAATAATCCATGCCCGCCCGCTGCAGCACAGACGCGCCTTCATGCAATTACATAATACTCGTACTGACCTTGATTCAGATGTGAATTAAAGCGTAATAATATGACGGTTGGCGGAAAGCTATTATCGCAGATTTTAAAATGTTCTTACATTCAAGTTAATAAAAGGATATTCGATCGAAAAAAAATCTCAGTGAATATGCATTTCATCCTTGAGACTCTAGTGGAAATAGCTGTGGGTTATTATTCCAACAGGAGTAACGAGAATCTAAGAGGATGTTCCACCTCTAGTAATCGCAAGTACAACGCGGCGTGCGAATTCTCATTTCACTTGTACAATTTTTAAAGAGAAGACCTCACTGCACGGAGAGGAACCTTGAAAGGGAAAATAAAATAATTTCCAGGCATCATGCAGAAGCAGCAACAACCAATGATAAATGGCAATGGCTATTTATATAGAGTGTCCATAAAGTCTCTGATAAAGTCTGAACAGCACCTCTTTCACAAACAGGATCCCTGAAACACACAAATGCAAAATGTGATTAAAAACTTTAATAAACACTGAATACAATAGAACAAATCTGAATAAAATGTCTTATCAATTGCATTTGAAATAAATTTTTTAAATGGTAAAGAAACTTAACGATCCCCCAGTAGTTTAGCTAAATTGCTTCCATTTATTGAGACCAACAAGATCAGATTCCAGAGACCGAGATATGCCGTGTTTCTGTTACGTAAGCAACCTACCTGAATGTTAAAATTAGACAAAGCATTAAAGACTCGCCCTTGGCTAATATTTGGTAGGCCTGATAGCGCTGATGCCCCCCTACGTCACTGCAGTGTATATATATGTATGTATACTGCAGTATGTACAGAGGGCGACAACATAACTTCCTTTTTCCAAAGTAAAATGCATTCAAAAAAGGAAGCTATGTTGCCGCACGCTGTATAACTGATCAGGAGCAGGGACCGTGTCGTGATCTTTAAATGAAAACTCAGAGGGGGTCTGGGACGCTACACACGGTTAGTGAGCAGTGAAACCAACGCTCTTAACTCGGTGACAAAATGTGTCATTTGAATGTTTCCTCCTTTACGCATGAAATGAGTAACAGAAATTGTCCTATATGTAATTAGGGGGCACCAATAAAATTATTGCTGGTGCCAATTCTTCAAATATCACCAAAGCACCGTTGTAGATCCATCCTATCGTCCAATATGTATTTGTACCGACGTTGAAAAAATACCTCGTACAGACGATTGAGGTTTATCTGTACCCATTGCTACCCATAAAAAGTAGAAAACCTCACCTTTATTTTTATAATCTACGCTACCACATAATTTTATACAGATATTTGAGAAACTCTAGTTTTATAGAAATATGGTAAAATATTTCATGCCATGTGTGAACATATTTATGCCACATAACTTGGTCTCATAGGTTACTAGACAACTACATTCGTGCATACTAAGTGCATAGAAAGCACGCAGTCGTGGGGAGAAAGTTTTAAACACTCCAGCTCACATCACACAAGAAAATATGACTTCAAACAACAGAAACAGATACTGCAGTGTTCGATGAAAGAAACATAACGAAAGGTAAGTGCAAATCGTGCCTACAAAACTGTATAGCAGAGAACACAGCCCGCTATGTTGATCTGAAACCATACTACAGTTATGGTCGATACTGACACCACACCTAAGACAGATACTCCACCACAATCGATACAACCATCTCGCTTCTATATAGTAGTAAATATTAATAGTAGAGTAACACTCGAGCTGCTATAAGAAGTTGTCCGTACTGGCCGGTATCATACAGATGCTAAGGCTCTTTTCTTACTCAGACTAGGAGGAGCTTGAAATCCTACATATACCTCAAAAATTATTGTCGCAAAACTAAACTACCACCAACTCCATCGGCGTAACTTTGCCCGGACCTACATATTTCTGCGTAAACGAATATCTGTCCAGTAGTTTCCATACAAAAATAGGTAACAACTGTGCTTTTATTTAAACATTCGAGTCAATATTATCGCAGTCTACTTTTAACTCGGAATATGCAGCGAAAAACATAATATGTACCAGCAACTAACATCGAACTTGAAGCAAGTAAATCAACAACTAAACTCTTAATTTAGGTAAATTAAAAACTAATGGGAAAATAAGCTGACACGCTAGTCTACAGAAAACGAAAAGGACATGAATAATAAGTGCATTTCTGAAAGAGAATGAACATAAATTCATCATAAAGGTACTTCATCGCTTGCCCAAGAATAACGAGAAGACTCGCTTCCTCAAAAAAGGAACGGAAATAACAATCAAACTAATTCACATGAACACACAATGTAGATGTGAGACTATGTTGCTTCATTCAATGCAAACTATTGTAGATTATCAAGGCTTCCACAAGTCTGACTTGCGAGTAGAAGTCTTGACATAAAATTACGAATCCCTCGCCGCATCGTGACGCAGAGACAGCGATAATTCTTTCTATCGTTAACTCCTTCCCTCTTGAGCCCTGGGGACTACATTGAACATGTCATGTGTTACAGCTCATTGTCTGGGTATACAAAAGATGAATATTCCGTGAGTTGATGTAACTACACCAACTGTACAAACACGTGAGATACTGGTTGTGAGATACAACAAAACACTGAACGCCAGAAAAAACAAGAACTGCTCAACTCTAGAAATGGAGCATTCGAAAATCTTGACATGTATTCTGCAGCTGACTGCGAACAACAAGGGAGATACGCTGCCACAGGCTCAAACAAGCCAACAACTCGGAAAGTCTCTCCTGGAAGTCGATGGGACGTGGACTGGCTGAGACCATTAGCAAACGGTTGCTGCGCTTGTTCTTGCAGCAATTGGGCGCTGTTGCCGCATCAAAAGACTACGCGAGGACTGAGCGATGATGGTCAGAATGTAGCACAAGCAAATTCATCATCTTTACATGCCAAAAATACATGCGTTGTTGTATTGTCATTAGAAGATTAACGGAGGGAACGAAAAAAATATAATTTTGGAATAATAAATTTCCCTATTCCTGATAATTTCAAGTGAAATACCACTAAGATTTTTTGTGGCTCCGTAAACAGGCTACAGTGGACAGCGGAGGTCGTGTGTGCAATTGAGAGAAGAACTTCCAAATGGGAAGGTGAGTCCAAATGGGAAGGCGAGTCCAAATGGGAAGGCGAGTCCAAATGGGAAGGCGAGTCCAAATGGGAAGGCGAGTCCAAATGGGAAGGCGAGTCCAAATGGGAAGGCGAGTCCAAATGGGAAGGTGAGTTCAAATTCGAAACAATTCCAGGAATAGGTCACTTATGTGATGCCTCTCACACCACCATATACATAGAGACAAGATAATGTCATCACTGAACTGTAGTAGTGTCCCAAAAATGTGTACACTTTTAAAGGCTGTAGTTAGAACACTACTGGTTCCAGGAGGCTGGGACAGGTCTCATTCGAATGAGCAAGATCCAGCTTATGCACGCCTCATGAATACCAGTAGTATTCGGAGCCTTTTGAAAATGCATACATTTTTTGGAGACGCCCTGTATGAGACCCACTTCCAGCGTGAGTATGACACATTCACTCTAGAGTAAGTCAAACTTCCTGGAGGGAGAGAGGAAGGGAGGTGAGGGAGGAAGGAGGGAGGGGAGGGAGGGAGGGAAGAGGGAGGGAATGCTCACGAAAGTGTGCACTGGGAAACACTACAAGTTTATTCTGCAGGTGCCCTATACATTGAAAACTTCATTAACTTTATTCAAGACAAAAAAACGAAATTACACCCATATGCATACACGGTGAAGCATCATAACTTTTTTTCAAAATACTTTGCTTTTAAAAAGGTTATATTGCCGCACCCTGTATAAACCTGAAATGGTATTCATTATTTCGTCCTTTTATTTAATTGAACCACCGTATTTGATGGCAGCGTACAATAATATTCAAATAATGTTGAATAACGGAACAATAATTGGGAGTTGTGAATAACCATGAATATAATAAATGAAATGAGTTACTTGCAAAATTAAGAGACCAAACAATTTATACACAGGTTGTTTATCCAGCGCTACACGACTGCGTTGTTGAAGATGATTACCACGCAAACGCAAATATGAAACTTGAAATAACTTTCAATTTCACGCAATTCAGTCACAGTTGAGCATTAGTTCAAGCAAATAAACATCACATTCGCACTCAATAATCATACTGCAGACCAGCGGCTGCGGCAGCATTGAAAGTTCAGCTCGAGGAGAGCACAGAATGATGTCAGGGACGCAATATTAATTATCGCGAACAGGGCGAAGTTATTGAGACTGACAGTGCTGTAATCATAACGCTTTTCGAGAGCCTCATACAACATCACACACGAGCCACAACAACACGCTGATCTTGATACTAAGAACAACACGACTTGTATTTTGCTTCACTTAAAATGTACGCACAACACAGCCCCAAATGAGCACTAAGAAGCATGCGTCTCAACCTCCAGTCGTCGTAAAAGTCCTCTGGAGACGCTATGTAGGCGCCGCTCTTCCTTCAGTCACTACAGAGCTGAGAAGCTGTTGTTTCTCCAACTGAAACTCTAGTTTCGACTTTCTGAAACGTCACCCCGTGTGATACACTCGCGCACCCTAGTCAGGGATGCTGCACAGGAGTGTTCATAGATACATAACATTAAATAAACAAACAAGCTTGTTGATACTAACTTCAAAGTGAAGAAGGCCTGGTTCTTCCTCACTTCTGATTAGTTTTTATACATCTCTGCCAAACCCAGGACAAACATAAACATCGTAGCAACATCTTCCCATTTAGCCAAGTACTCATATTTATCCGACCTTACATAATACTTCAAATTGCTCACTATCGTGTCTGCAATAATGGTTCTCAATTATTCGTCAGGGATCAATTTTTCACGCATGCAAAGCGAGATGTGAATGGAACTCGAGTCCATCACAGATATCAATAATTTACCTTTGAAATCAAAGCGGGATACGAATTAACACTGACTTTACAAATAAACCAGCATTAAAGAAGAAAGTTCTTACTTTTTTGAAGTTTTTATGCGATATGAGCCGAGTGTAAACGATATTACGTTTTGATATAAAAGTAAATGACATCGCATTTGGAGACCGGCATATGCGCATACATAATTAGCGCGGTGAAAGCGAGGATGTAACAGCTAAACTGCGCTAAAAGCAAGCGTAACCAGCAATGAATTCTATCGCAGTTAAAAGTAGTGAAAACACTAACAATAAAAAATTGAGAACTGTTCCGAGTTTCGCCAACGAATTATAAATATGATGCATTACTTCGCAAATTCTAAAGGCTAAAAATAGAAATCAATAATCATAATAAAATCAAAATCAAAAGTCAGTCGGCGCATTCCTGTAGTGAGTTGCATCTCCGTTTTAAACACGAAGGTTTACGCAGATCAATCTTCATATTGCTAAGGTTGCATAGTGGAAAAGCAGTGCAACGCTGTACGCTAATTAAACCGCTAGTAACATTTAAACTGCCAGCTCAAAAGCGCTGCCTGGCAGTACAGGAACTAATTATTGCCGCAATATCCCGTCCTTTCTCCCGCAGATTGTGGAAATTAAGTGTCATTGGGAAACCAGTTTTCAATGTTCAGTAGAGTTGAAGGAAACTTCATACGAGTGGACTCTGTAACCTACCTGCTGCATGGAGTACGAACGTGGTTAGGAGTCTGCTATTGAAGTTAGAATGCATAGTGCATCAAAGTGACGTCACAATCATCACTTCAAGAGCGCGTGTAACCTTGGTTTAACCTGGCGATTTGCATAAAAAAATTGGATTTGAGACACGTGAAGACAGAAATAAACGAGATGGAAAGAGAAACTCGTGAATTAGGGCGTGGATGAGCATGACAAATTTATATCTAGCGTTTTGGACGAGATCACTGCATGGTCTTGTTATTCTAGCAAGGATGCTGTAAGATACAGTTACCAAACTAACATGATTCAAGATTGGTTAACTACCCACACCGGACTTTTGAAAACCAGTTCGGGCTCAGATCATAATGTTGTCGCTATGTGGTGAGCATACAAGGTAAAGGAAAAGATGTGTGGCCTACACGTTTCTGCTTAGCGTAACAACCTAATATTTAAGGGAGAAGCTTCCGACATGTCGTCTTAAAATACAACAAAAATTAAAATTAGTTTGCAAACTTGATGTATTGATGATACCTACGACTTTTGCCAGGGTAATTCAAGGTGATGATCGTCATAACCACAATTTCAGTGTACAGAAAAATGTGACGTACATTTCGATAGGAAGCTGAAATTGAGAAATTTATCTTACTTCGAATGTCGAGCTTGTATCTCGCAAAATCCTGATGCTAATATCAAAATAAAAAAAAATAACTATGGCTAACGAATGTGACCTTCATCGCTTTCTCTCTATTTCCGCAGTCGAACAGGCTTATGGAACAATGATAAAAATAGCCATTCAGGCCCAAAGACAAAACTAAATGAGAGAAACAATCGGACAACTACGGAATCAATAAAAACGGCAGTCCCTTTAAAAAGTTTTATTGAGTGAACATGTGCAAGTTCCAATGACTAGACTTGCTGCATTCAAGTCTGTTGTTCTTATTCCGAAGTGCTGCGGTCTCATCACTGGTTCAGGCAACACTAAATTAGGCAACACTAAGCACATGTCAGGAATACTATGATTTCCTTTGACGAGCTTCATTAATTTTAACAAACACACAATAGAAATAAAAATTAAAGCAAATTTCATTCCTAACTTCCAATCAACTGCCCAGAATCGCAAGTCCAATATGTTGGACATCATGACCAAGGTAAAATATTTGCTATTTTAAATTCTGTCTAATTTTTTGGAGAAATCAAAACTGATTGGAGTACGCACTTTAATTAATCACAAACTTGCAGCCACGATAGTTTGCTCGTATTATTTTGGTGCAGCCAGACAACGCTGCGCTCAGTCGAGTTTGAAGAACACTAGTTACAGGATGTGAAATATTTTGTGATGTCAAAAAGCAGTGAAAATTTCGTGTCTTGCAGCCACAAGATGAGATAAACTCCCCTGCGAGTTTGTGTACACGCAAACAGTCCTGTAACGCAAACAAGAGCCGTCTCTGTAGGGCATGCAGTGATATTGAAGAGCATATAAGACCGTGTGCGTTTTGCTACATGTTCTGTAAAATAAAATTGCGCTTTTATACAAGACCAACAAGACAATGCCGTGTAGAGGATCATGAACGAGATGAGTCACGGCCCAGTCGTGACATAGCAGGGAGATTTGACGGCATGGGACTTGATTATCAACCCAAGAATGGGCCAAACGGCTCGTTCCTATTGCCTTATTCTATTCTATTTACCAAGGCGATTTAGTCTTCGATAGCCAAGAAGATGCGCACCCCGTGTAATCCAAAACCAACATTTTCGGCTCCTGTTGGCTGATCAAACTCAGAATCCCCTAATTCTTGAAAACAAGAGGGTGGCTTAGCAAGTCGTACAGAAAGAGAGCGTGGGTGTGAAAGTCGATCACTTATCGTTTTGCAGCCAGACTCAACGCTAGAAATGGCCGCAAAAACCATCAAGGGACGAGAAATATAACGAAGTAAACAGACACACTCATGAAGACAGTCGCACAGGATATCAGTTGCACGGCACAGCAGATTTCTTAAAAGCAATAAAGAGAACGAGAGGATGAAAGCATTTCCGCAACACTAACTCCACAACAGCGTGCCCTAACATTCGCAGCTGATAGCTACAGTGGACAGTTAAAGTAGGTCTCAACCACCACCAAGTGTACATGGTAGGTCACAACCACCACCAAGTGTACATGGTAGGTCACAACCACCACCAAGTGTGCATGGTAGGTCACAACCACCACCAAGTGTGCATGGTAGGTCACAACCACCACCAAGTGTGCATGGTAGGTCACAACCACCACCAAGTGTGCATGGTAGGTCACAACCACCAAGTAGGTCACATCACAAGCGTCTGTCTCAAATCATGAGGTGAGAAATCACACATGTACTTCGCAAAAGAAAGTGCACACACAATTGCGTCTAGCTTGCACCTCTATGCAGAAGGACAAACCCGTGTAACGATGATCCAAGTTATGTTAATAATTTTATCAGTTAAATTCACCTCTTCCTCTACTGCAATTGAACTTTATAGCAGTGGCAACAACAATATCAATATTCATGAACACAATCAAAACTAAGTCACAAAAAGTCGGGTAAAGTAGAAACAACGGACAATCATGTCCTTTCGATCCTTAATTGATGTTCAACTGCTCGAAATTCTTTCAATTTTATAGGCATACCTGCACTGCAATTTTTACTCTTCATTATAAAAAGAGCGAGATTCCATCATGATAGTTTTTTCCGCTTCCTAAAGCAGATGAGGCTTCATTTTCATCAACGCTAGTTACCGCATCACCTCAAACTGAACGAAAAGCCACAATGACACAGGGAAAGCCTTCGTATCTTCTAGCACACACACCTACCTCCACTTGCTCTCCCTTCCCCCCTAATCCACTATCGTGTGCTATCAATCAATTCCAACTTTAAGCATTCATGAGAACTTTTAACATTAGTATGAATAAAGAACTTGAAGAACTGAAGGCGGAGGGAAAACTGAGAATGAAAATAATTACATAAACGACGTTCGATAATTTTTTTTATTATAAGAATTTGAGTTATTATCGCAACACGAGACGGAAAAATAAATCTTTTGATGTAAAAGGACAATTTTGCCGCATGTCAGTTTGAATTTACAATTAACACATCAACCAAGCCAAAACACCGTTCACCCAATTCAGAAGAAACAAGCGTATCATCATCACGATGCACTCATCAATTCTGAGTTTGTTTCACTGACACGCCAGTTAACTCAGCCGAACTGATGCACGCTAATGCGGAACTACAAAAAATACTTTTCCACTAGCACCTTTTGAAAGAAACTTTTTATAAAGAAACTTTTTTTATGAATGGGTCGACTGTGCCGAGCGTCATGCAGAAGAAAAAACGCATCAAAAACCAAGAACAAGTCAATAGCATGTGTAATAAAATTATTCTTTTCTGAATCCTAGTGTGTATTGAACTCGATTCTTTAGTTCCATTGTGACAGGAGTAGTCACACAAAAGTTTGACTGGCGAAGAGCATTGTAAAGGGAAATGAAATTAAAGAATGAAATACACACACGTGTGTCGAAATCATGCGTGCAGGAAGACGGGTGTACTACACGTGTATTAAACTAGTAAAGCCAAATGAGGCCAATAGAAGGCCGATATATCAGCGTAACAAAACTGAGAAAAAAGTACATGACTTATAGAAGACACAATGTGACGTGTGGTACATAATATGAATCCTTTTACATACCAATTCTATGACCCATGGTAGGGAAAAAGATGGTCCGTAGCACACAGTAATTACTTGACTCGTGGGCACAATTACTCAGTACTATAATAATGAGGCCAGAGTTGTTTTTCAGAAGATTTGTACCGGAACTCAGCTCAGACTCAACAATTTGAACAACTAGTTCAGTAGTTAGCGAAATTCAGGGGAATGCTTCACAGAGGTAACCTACTCGTTAGAAAAAGAAGAACTTAGTAAACAACAATCTTAACTTGATCAGTAAAAGAGAAGTCGAAGCACTCAAGCACTATCAAAATTACAAGTCAGCATTCAGCTCACAAGTCAGCATTCAGCTCACACGTCAGCATTCAGCTCACACGTCAGCATTCAGCTCACACGTCAGCATTCAGCTCACACGTCAGCATTCAGCTCACACGTCAGCACTCAGCTCACACGTCAGCACTCAGCTCACACGTCAGCACTCAGCTCACAAGTCAGCACTCAGCTCACAAGTCAGCACTCAGCTCACAAGTCAGCACTCAGCTCACAAGCCAGCATTCAGCTCACACGTCAGCATTCGGCTCACAAGTCAGCATTCAGCTCACACGTCAGCATTCAGCTCACAAGTTAGTATCCAGTATATTTCCTCATAAGAAACCGAATGTTCACAAAATTGTGATAGCGACTGAGAATGGAAGGCTGTGAACGAGTCATCTGACAAGTAATCTCTAACTAGATCGTCATATAGATTATACTACTAAAATACATGATTTCTATTGTACTTCAGAAACGACGATTGTCCATACATGGTTAACACGTTCGCTGCCGGCTACTAGTAATCTCCTCTTCTAAAAAGATTTATAACAAATTGAGAAAATTTAGCTTCAGTAACAATTTTAGTAGTTAAGCGTTTCGTTTTTCTGATTAGAGAAATGAAATAAAACGCCATTGGCTAGGAGACAGAATGTGGCAAGCGTGACTGCCAGCGCATGTGTTACCAGTCAGTAGCACTGTTGGTGTAGACCAACACGTGAAAATTCAAGTGTTTTTTGCTGAATTTTTTCGTTTGATTTGCCAGTGGACGCGGGCTTTGCGAAGGAGTTTCCACATTGAAGGATGTGCCTTTGGTATCCACAATACAAGGCTTACAATACATGTATACCCTACCGAATTTCCTATCTAAATCCTTAAGAGCGTGGCAGAGAGACGGACCAAGCAAGCAAGCAACAAACTGTATTATTATAGAGTGGAATGACACGGCCACACCGCCCTGCTTCTGCAGAAGTTCTTCGCAAAGCGTTTCAATTCTCCACATGGGCAATTCTACTATATGATAATACACAGTTTGTTGCTTGCTTGCTCCGTCTTTCTGTCAACGGTACATACAGGGTGTCCATATAGTCTTTACCATTTAAAAAATGTAGTATTACAAATGCAATTAATAAGATATTTTATTAGGATTTGTTCAATTGTGTAGTGTTTACTCAAATTTTTAATTACATTTCGCATTTGTGAGTTTCAAGGATCCTGTTTGTGAAAGAGGTGCCGTTGAGACTTTATGAGAGACTTTTATAAGAGACTTTATGGACACCCTGTATTTTAACGTGGAAACTCCTTCTCAAAGACCGCGTCCACTGGCAAATCAAACGAAAAAATTCAGTAAAAGACACGCAAATTTTCACGTGTGGGTCTACTAGAGAACAATAAACATGATGCTGCTCTGACAAGAAATCCATGAAAATTTGTAGGTGAATTGTCAACCGCTGGTGTGCGATCTACTGATGAGACAGACTTCTGCCTTGATGTTGTAGCGTCAATTACATGGTAAACCTCGCACGTTATATAAAAAGAAGAACCAACCTACGGAATATTCTTTAGTAGCAAAATGTTACGACTTGCGGTTTGCTTCACTCTAACTCAGCCACTAGTCAGTCGTAAAACTGAATCACAACAAAAGAATGAAATAGTTATTCAACAATTCTGTCATTTTGAGTACAGAATAAATTGCACCATTTACGTTCCATGTATGTAGGAATTATTCGTTCAATACACTAATACAACCATTGTATTTTTTGCGTTATACTGTTCACATGAGAGCAAGTCTCTGCTCCACTGAACAGCTGTGTTGCACAGCGACAATTATGATCTAAACAAGGAAAAAATCTCTGCAAGTGGACGCAGTACCAGATACACAAATGCCTCAATGTCGACTTATTAGAAAATACTACACAATAATGACAGCTGACGATTAAATAAAAATAATTGCACTGTAACAGCTGATATCGACTAATTAAATAAGATTTACAAAACATTATCAGCTGACAACGATTAGTCAGATAATATCACACTACATTAACAGCTGATAATGATTAATCATACAAGACTATACCCTAACAGCTGGCAACGATTAATTAAGAAAAACCATACTATAACAGTCAAACAAAGTCTGTGGAACCTTCTTTGCACGTTTTTCCCTTCCATATTCGCAGAATTCCAAACTTTTTCCTACATCGCTACGCAATCCCTCGTATTTTCTTATCAGTTAAGTTCATCCGTCTGACCACAGTTTCTTCAGATGAAACATGTTATTTCAACACTACGTGTGAGCACTACAAACGTGACTGGTCTTGAGATGCTTTAATACAGGGACGAACCGAGATATATGGGTTCTATTAATGTTTGATGCCTTGTTACGTAACAACTGCTGTGTGTCGCATGTCTCCATGTTACAAGCCGCTGTGTGTCGCATGACTCCATGTTACAAGCCGCTGTGTGTCGCATGTTTCCATGTTACAAGCCGCTGTGTGTCGCATGACTCCATGTTACAAGCCGCTGTGTGTCGCATGTTTCCATGTTACAAGCCGCTATATATTAATAGTGATGTTACCAGCTGCGTACTAAATAGTGGTGTTACCAGCTGCGTACTAAACAGTGATGTTACCAGCTGCGTACTAAATAGTGATGTTACCAGCTGCGTACTAAATAGTGATGTTACCAGCTGCGTACTAAACAGTGATGTTACCAGCTGCGTACTAAACAGTGATGTTACCAGCTGCGTACTACTCAATAGTGATGTTACCAGCTGCGTACTAAACAGTGATGTTACCAGCTGCGTACTAAACAGTGATGTTACCAGCTGAAGTGTGGCACTGCACAATGAGATACACAGCAATCATGCCTACAAAGTTCACGAACAGAACACACAGCTACACGTCAGCTCAGTGCACACGTCCTCTTTCAGTCGTTCCACGAGTGCTAGGAATGCAAACACAGCTCAACATCCAGGAAACGTTTGCTGTGTACGGATGAAGATACAAATTTTTGTAATATTTCTGCTTTGGAACGACGTAAATATGAGCCTAACTATAGGCAAAACTGGCGATTTGATCGGCTCACGAGCGTGAAGTTTACTA